>JAFBMS010000485.1:75000-101704 GCA_019788955.1 Albula glossodonta
TCTGGAAAAAAACATGTTGGCACATTTACGTTTGGTACATGAATGTAATTGGGGAACCTGCATCATCAGCCGTGTTGTGTCTATTCAAGACGCCATGTGAATATAAATTTTGCAACTAGATTGTCAGATCTTGTCAGCAGATGGTCTGTCCACCTTCAAGCGCAGACTGAAGACTCACCTCTTCAGGACGCACCTCTCTCCTTCCCTCCCTAGCTCCCCCACTTAGCAAAATTAGATCGCTACACGCAAAACTATGGCTGACTTATGATTGTTGTTGATTATTACTAATGGTTTTTGGTTTTGTTTCTTCAACAGGTCATCCACAGGGTTTAGTCCATGCTAACCCTTCTGGCACTTGACTTTTACCTCCCTCGAACACTTTAACACCCTCGTCCTGAAAAAAATGCACTTTGCGTTGTAAGTTGCTCTGGATAACAGCATCTGCTAAATGCGTATAATGTAATGTAATGTGACTACTTTAAACAGAAACTCCTAATTCTTCAACAATTATTCAGTTTGTACATGTGCATGAATGGTTTGTAAATGTTAATGTCTCACTGGGACATGTGAGAAAGCTAACAGACTATGAACCAAAGACAGTCTCTGAGTTGTGTTTAAATGCACGCTGGTTTTGGGGTTTCTTCAATGATATACATCTCACAGATGAACCTGGATTCATTCATATGGACACAATTGCGAGGACAGTTTTTTTTTGTGCCTGATATATTTGCAAATTGTTTTGAAAAAATATGAACACATAATTAAAATGAACCACAACAGCCAAATGAACATTAGCCTTGGCGCTCCAGGTGCTCTGTTTCAATGGACAGGCACCACTTTTTCCGAATGTTGGGTGACGATAGCGAACACTCATTGCAAATTTAAAAGGAAGTTTGAATATATTGGTGAATTTCAGACAACGTCCTCCTTGCTGAGTGACTGTCTGGTGGAGGCCGCCCGTGGAAAAGCACGAGCTGCAGACAGGGAGAGAAGCTGCTCTCCAGTCGACGCTTGAACAAGGTCAACTGCGCTCTCTGCAGCCTTCTCTCGCCTCTGATTTATCACCTGCGCAAAAATAACCCGTCCTGGGACAGCGTTTCCTCTCTGCCCTGCTACATCGGACGTGGCACATTTCTCGCACCCCTCTCTCTCTGAGAATGCCGCAACATCCCTCTTTTGGGGCAGGTCACCCACAAAAGACCCGGGTCAAATCATTTGAAATATTGAAATACCTTAACCCACCAGACAACGGTAAAAATCTAATAGATGGCTGATATTGAAACCAGTCAGTTGTTAGTGATTCTGTGCTGCATCTTTAATGTGTTTCATTTGTATGTGCATTTAAAGCATATAAGTACTTCAGAAAGGTATATAATTAAGGTCTGTCTCGCCTTCTCTCTTACACACATACACACCCACACACAGAGTCAGGAGTCCACATACACACAAAAGCTGAGGCAGGTGTCTGGTCCACACACACACACACACACACACAGAGGCAGGTGTCTGGTGCGCACACACACACACTCACACACACACACATGCAGATGAAGGCCTGTGCTCGGATTCCCCAGTCCCCAGCAGGAGAGAGCTCTGGCCTGTTTGTGAAGTGCAGGAGTGACACGGCAGGAGATTAATGAGGAGAGAGGAGCACATGGGCCTGGATGAGAGGCTGGGGGAGGCTGGAGGAGACTGGGGGAGGCTGGGGGAGGCTGGGGAGGCTGGGGAGGCTGGGGAGGCTGGAGGAGGCTGGGGGAGGCTGGAGGAGCTGGGGGAGGCTGGGGGAGGCTGGGGAGGCTGGGCTGGGCGGGGCTGGAGGAGACTGGGGGAGGCTGGGGGAGGCTGGGGGAGGCTGGGCTGGGCTGGGGAGAGGCTGGGCCTGATCAGCGTGTGCTACCCTGTCCCCTTCTTCCTTTCTGTGCACTACCACCTTCCAGCACTGGCCTAAGAGGACAGAGCGAGTGTGTGAGAGACGTGTGTGTGTGTGTGTGTGTCAGATAAAAACACAGATAGTACGTGTGTGTGTAGCCTAGAGACAGTGTTTGTGAGTGACAGAGTTTGGGAGAGAGAGAAGGAATGACAGGCCAAACTGAGAGCTTTAAAAATACGCCAACAAATGCTGTTCTGTACTTATCATTTTTCACCTGCTCCACTTTTTTCCACTGAAAGTCGAATTGTAATTCACCTGGGGACAGCGTTTATCTCAAAGCAAGCGTTCATTTTCCTCGGACGGTGTTTGTGTTTCTAGATGTGCTATACTTTTATTATTTATATAATGTTATTTACACAAAAGGCAAACTGAAATAGCCTCAACAAATAAGTATAATAATGACTTAAAAGCGGCGTGGCGATGGTGTTTTCTCAGTACGGTTCAAAGGGATGGAGGCAGAGAGTTTGCCTCAGCAAACCTGGCAGTTCCCAGACTGGCCAAGGCAAGCACTTTCCTGGGTTTTTTATAATTCCTATAAAATTGTTCCACAAATGAGTTCAAAAATAAACAAATGATATTTAAAAGGGTGAAATGATAATGGCATATCGTCATAGAAACGTTCAAGGTGCGTTTTGATTTTGTCCAGAACCTCCTCCGCTTCCCGGCAATAAAATAACGATATCCATCAGGTTCAGTTCCCGGTAACTCCAGCGAAACCGAAAAGTGAAAAGAGAGCAGGGTTTAAGGAGCTGTGATTGTTAAAGAAAAAAAGTCCTGTGTTCAAATAAATAAGTCATTTTTTCCAGAGACCCCAAAAGGAAACACTCTGCAGGTTGAGCAGTGCAGTGACGCAGTGGATCTGCTCTGCGTTCAGGCTGCGGTCACTGCCCAGCACTTTGCTGCGTTTACGTTGGCGCGAAACCTTTGACCAATTTGCAATAAATGTAGGGTATCGTTCCCAAGAGTATTTATTGCATGAAGGAAATCAGGGCTGTGACATCACTTCCTGTGTAAATTGTGGATGTCAGAGGGGAAAGATCATGCAAAGGGAATGAGCACTCCAGGACATCATTTAAGGAATTATCCCACCACACCTGAGTGCTTCTCTCAACCTCACGCTCTCTGTGCAGCAGGGGAGACGCTGCTGTGTTTGCCTGCTTTTAAGGTAAAGCCAGAATAACAGGTTGGCGCAAAAAGCAGCACACACACCCACACTCAAATGCATGCATGCGCACACACACTCACGCACACAAACACATGCACACACAAACGCACACAAACACAGATACACACACACACACACATACACACACACAAAACCAAAAAATTAGAACCGGGAGTGTGTTTTCTCCCCCTGCAGCCTCCACTACAAGGCTCCTCCAGTGAAAGAGCGCATTGAGGTGAAGAGTGGCATAACGTGCTCATTTGCTCATAGGAATGAGAGGTGAAAGCATGTAGGGACCATAGACTATCCCCTATGAGACAGACAGGGATTTTTTTATCCTTTGCGTGTGTGTGCATGTGTGTGAGTTCATATATTTGTGAAGGTGCGTGTGTGAGTGCATGTCTGTCACATGGGGGTTATCCTGTCGGAACAGGGCTATGAGGGGCCTGGAATTCGGAAACAACTCATCAGCCCATAGCACCTCCTGAATGCTCACTTCCTCCCAGCGTGTTTGATCATGAGCTGAGAGCACACTCATCCTCTTCCTTCAACATGCACACACACACACACACACACTCGTGCACACACACATACACATACACACACACACGTGCACACACACACACACACACACACACACACACACACACACACACACACACACTCGTGCACACACACATACGCATGCACACACACACACTCGTGCACACACACATACGCATGCACATCTGTGCACACACACATACGCATGCACAAACACACATACACACAGACACACACACTCACACACTCGTGCACACACACATACGCATGCACACACACACACACACACACACACAAACATGCACATACACACACAAGCGCATGAACATACATGTATCTACACTCACATACAGGGCAGTCTGTATGGCATGCCACACAGGACAGAGCGGGTGAGAGGTGCCCCCTGCCACCTTACACACTGCCCACTTCAGCTGCCAGCCATGCCATCACCCCTGGTGTAAAATTACATAGCACTGACATGTTACATTACTGTCCTATAATTTCCTCAGTCACATGTTCGGGGGTGGGGGGGGGGGGGTGGGGGTGTAGTAAAAGGAGAAGAGGAGCAGAAAGCTGACGCTTTTGTTTTGACGCTCATGGTGAGGAGCTGAAGGTGTGCGCATTCTTCTGTAATGACAGATAACCCTGCAGGGCTGGGAGCAAACAAAAGCACTCTCCCCACGGAGGAGAAACAAGGGAGAGGAGGAGGAGGAGGAGCAGGTATGGAGGAGAGAGAGAGGAGTAGTAACCCATGAGCAAAGGCGAATTACCTGGTCAGGTAAGACATGCCTTGATGGTAGAGTCTCACCTGTAGGTGGCGCTGTCTCTATTCTGTGTCCGGGGGGGTGGAGAGGGTTTAGTGAGGGGCATGGGGAGGCATTTATCTGTTTGTCCACAAATATCGCACTCCTGTAAAACCCTGCGTTGCTCTCGTAATGTCGCGGTGCCCCACGTTTCTGAACAACAACAACATAAGTGGGGTGCACCCAAAAGAAAATACGGACACTTCTTCAAGCAGAATCCTTTTTGGTCGAAAATCAGAGTGTTACTCACACCGATTGAATTAAGTCAAGGATTCTGGGAAATTACTGCTGCGCAATTATATCACTGCAGTGAAAGTCAGACCTAATGATGCGTTTTGATTGGTCACACCCATCCTCAGACTTCCTGCTTAGCGAGGCGTGAGCAAATAACACTCTAACCAGTTTCGGGGGATAATGAGAAGGCAACGTGAAAAATGTCTGTCGGATCACAGCAAGGAAGTCAATTGTTTGAAATGTGTTGAAATTGGTTACAGCTGTGCTTGATGGATGGAAGAGGCCGAATCCGGCTTTCCACAGACGAGTGGCTCTGTTCATCACTGTGTGTTCCGTCCTCTTTTAATTTACACCGATTAATATCCTAATTGGTCCATTTTGGCCAACCTGAAACCTGCAGTGCAACATAGAAGAGGGAAAGATTAAACGCAGGACTGGCGCACATGGAGGACGTACGCGGGGGGTAAGAGTTGGAAATCTTGCTGAACGTTTCTGTCAGATGGATTATAAAGCTTGAATTTCTGTTTAATATTTAATAAACTTTTTTACATCAGATCATAGAATCACAACAATCATTACCCAACCCCAGGTAAATGGGTTTGTTCATTTGAGTGGTGAAGACAGTAAGTGGAGAATGTTCTTTCTGAGAGGCTGAGGGTTTCAGCAGAGTGCATCACACACACACACACTCACACACTCACACACTCACACTAACACTCACACACTCACACATTCACACACACACACACACATACACTCACACACTCACACACACTCACACACACACTCACACACTCACACACTCTCACACACTCACACACTCACTCACACACACACACACACTCACACACACACACACACTCACACACACACACACACACACACACACACTCACACACACACACACACACACACACACACACACACACACACACACACACACACACACACACACACACACACACACACACACACACACACACACACACACACACACACACACACACACACACACACACACACACACACACACACACACACTCACACACTCACACACACACTCACACACACACACACTCACACACTCACACACACACACACACACTCACACACTCACACACACACTCACACACTCACACACTCACACACACTCACACACACACACACACACACTCACACACACTCACACACACTCACACACACTCTCACACACTCACACACTCACTCGCTCACTAACACATTCATTTCTCCTCTTTTTAGCTAAAATTGGAAAGAGATGGAAAAGCAAAAGTAATACTCTTCAAAGGGATGATGATCATCTTGTTATGTAAATCTGCAATGATCTAAGTCTTTCTGTTTTCTGTGAGAGAAATGCAGACACACTGTGCACTTGTGTAGGTATGCTTACTTTTCCTGGGATAATTTCTGTATGTTTTTATCTCCTGGTTAATGTGATCCACGTGTAAACACAGTCAGAAGGCCCACCCCTGAGCTGTGTCATTGTGTTTTCCCCACATACAAAATCAAATTTACTTTGTTTTGCTTCCATGTAATAGAACATATTACAGCCATTAAGAGAACAGCGTTGGCGTTGTCTTTGAGCGCGGCCTCCCCAACCCCAGACTGACTCACAGCGCATTCGACCGCCATGCCACTTTACCAATGGGAACTGCAGCGAAGGTGAGCCGTTAAGGTTTCAGAGGTATTCTCCAATCAAGTGCCTCGATGCGCTTAAAGCATGTTTGAGCCATAAGGGCCAAGTCTGTGCATATCAAATGAGTCAAACTACTGCAGTGAAAGCCTCTGAAAGGCGCAGAGCAGGACTGACCTTCTGAGCTCAGGGGAAACGCACGGTCTCTGCAGCTCAAAACTGAGTCTCACAGAGCCCTCTGCATCAGGAGTATGGAGTTATGTGCACACTGCGTTTAATTCATTTCATCATGGCAGCCATTACTAATGCCAAACCACCACTTTCAAATGACCCCAGTAAAGTTTACGGGCAGAATATTCGTGATATACAACAAACTATACACGTGTGTGTGTGTGTGAGAGAGAGAGAGTTAGAGAGAGAGAGAGTGTTTGTGTGTGTGTGTGTGTGTGAGAGAGAGAGAGAGAGAGAGAGAGAGAGTGTGTGTGTGTGTGTGTGTGTGTGTGTGTCGCTCTGGGGGAAAGGTGAGTGGCGTTGCGTGTAGCTCAGGTTGTGTGTCTCAGCCTGCCCCACCCCGGGGGGGCCGCGGGGGGGCCTGCCCCACCCAACACTAACTCATCCTCAATACATCTACTGTCACACACTCAGAGCTGGAAAACCCCAGCTTCACACAGTAAACAGTGTTACCAAAATAAAAACAATGACAGCCATAAAGTCTGTTCATGTATTATTTCATTGATATTTAACTATTTGTCTATTCATCTATTTAATAGTGTTGCACTTATCATTATAATATTTGCATGCTTTTTTGTATTACTAGAATATTTATATGAATTAAAAGGAAAGAGTATACATACTGTAACCCCAAAGCCCATATGTATTAATGGTAATAAGGCTAATAAGTGGATATACTGTAATCTAAAGCCCATATGTATTAATAGTAATAAGGCTAATAGGTGGGTATACTGTCTGAGGAGGAGGGTATACTGTAACTCCAAAGCCCATATGTATTTATGGTAATAAGGCTAATAGGTGGGTATACTGTCTGAGGAGGTGGGCATACTGTAACTCCAAAGCCCATATGTATTAATGGTAATAAGGCTAATAGGTGGGTATACTGTAACTCCAAAGCCCATATGTATTAATGGTAATAAGGCTAAAAGGTGGGCATACTGTAACTCCAAAGCCCATATGTATTAATGGTAATAAGGCTAATAGGTGGGTATACTGTCTGAGGAGGTGGGCATACTGTAACTCCAAAGCCCATATGTATTAATGGTAATAAGGCTAATTGGTGGGTATACTGTAACTCCAAAGCCCATATGTATTAATGGTAATAAGGCTAATAGGTGGATATACTGTCTGAGGAGGTGGGCATACTGTAACTCCAAAGCCCATATGTATTAATGGTAATAAGGCTAATTGGTGGGTATACTGTCTGAGGGGGTGGGTATACTATAACTCCAAAGCCCATATGTATTAATGGTAATAAGGTTAATAGGTGGGTATACTGTAACTCCAAAGCCCATATGTATTAATGGTAATAAGGCTAATAGGTGGGTATACTGTAACTCCAAAGCCCATATGTATTAATGGTAGTAAGGCTAATAGGTGGGTATACTGTCTGAGGAGGTGGGCATACTGTAACTCCAAAGCCGATATGTATTAATGGTAATAAGGCTAATAGGTGGGTATACAGTAACTCCAAAGCCCATATGTATTCATGGTAATAAGGCTAATAGGTGGGTATACTGTCTGAGGAGGTGGGTATACTGTAACTCCAAAGCCCATATGTATTTATGGTAATAAGGCTAATAGGTGGGCATACTGTCTGAGGAGGTGGGTATACTGTAACTCCAAAGCCCATATGTATTAATGGTAATAAGGCTAATAGGTGGGTATACTGTCTGAGGAGGTGGGTATACTGTAACTCCAAAGCCCATATGTATTCATGGTAATAAGGCTAACAGGTGGGTATACTGTCTGAGGAGGTGGGCATACTGTAACTCCAAAGCCCATATGTATTAATGGTAATAAGGCTAATAGGTGGGTATACTGTCTCAGGAGGTGGGTATACTGTAACTCCAAAGCCCATAAGTATTAATGGTAATAAGGCTAATAGGTGGGCATACTGTACCTCCAAAGCCCATATGTATTAATGGTAATAAGGCTAATAGGTGGGTATACTGTCTGAGGAGGTGGGTATACTGTAACTCCAAAGCCAATATGTATTAATGGTAATAAGGCTAATAGGTGGGTATACAGTAACTCCAAAGCCCATATGTATTCATGGTAATAAGGCTAATAGGTGGGTATACTGTCTGAGGAGGTGGGTATACTGTAACTCCAAAGCCCATATGTATTTATGGTAATAAGGCTAATAGGTGGGCATACTGTCTGAGGAGGTGGGTATACTGTAACTCCAAAGCCCATATGTATTAATGGTAATAAGGCTAATAGGTGGGTATACTGTCTGAGGAGGTGGGTATACTGTAACTCCAAAGCCCATATGTATTCATGGTAATAAGGCTAACAGGTGGGTATACTGTCTGAGGAGGTGGGCATACTGTAACTCCAAAGCCCATATGTATTAATGGTAATAAGGCTAATAGGTGGGTATACTGTCTCAGGAGGTGGGTATACTGTAACTCCAAAGCCCATAAGTATTAATGGTAATAAGGCTAATAGGTGGGCATACTGTACCTCCAAAGCCCATATGTATTAATGGTAATAAGGCTAATAGGTGGGTATACTGTCTGAGGAGGTGGGTATACTGTAACTCCAAAGCCAATATGTATTAATGGTAATAAGGCTAATAGGTGGGTATACTGTCTGAGGAGGTGGGTATACGGTAACTCCAAAGCCCATATGTATTTATGGTAATAAGGCTAATAGGTGGGTATACTGTCTGAGGAGGTGGGTATACTGTAACTCCAAAGCCCATATGTATTTATGGTAATAAGGCTAATAGGTGGGCATACTGTAACTCCAAAGCCCATATATATTAATGGTAATAAGGCTAATAGGTGGGTATACTGTCTGAGGAGGTGGGTATACTGTAACTCCAAATCCCATATGTATTAATGGTAATAAGGCTAATAGGTGGGTATACTGTCTGAGGAGGTGGGTATACTGTAACTCCAAAGCCCATATGTATTCATGGTAATAAGGCTAATAGGTGGGTATACTGTAACTCCAAAGCCCATATGTATTAATGGTAATAAGGCTAATAGGTGGGTATACTGTAACTCCAAAGCCCATATGTATTAATGGTAATAAGGCTAATAGGTGGGTATACTGTCTGAGGAGGTGGGCATACTGTAACTCCAAAGCCCATATGTATTAATGGTAATAAGGCTAATAGGTGGGTATACTGTCTGAAGAGGTGGGCATACTGTAACTCCAAAGCCCATATGTATTAATGGTAATAAGGCTAATAGGTGGGCATACTGTAACTCCAAAGCCCATATGTATTAATGGTAATAAGGCTAATAGGTGGGTATACTGTCTGAGGAGGTGGGTATACTGTAACTCCAAAGCCCATAAGTATTAATGGTAATAAGGCTAATAGGTGGGCATACTGTAACTCCAAAGCCCATATGTATTAATGGTTATAAGGTTAATAGGTGGGCATACTGTCTGAGGAGGTGGGCATACTGTAACTCCAAAGCCCATATGTATTTATGGTAATAAGGCTAATAGGTGGGCATACTGTAACTCCAAAGCCCATATGTATTAATGGTAATAAGGCTAATAGGTGGGCATACTGTAACTCCAAAGCCCATATGTATTAATGGTAATAAGGTTAATAGGTGGGTATACTGTCTGAGGAGGTGGGCATACTGTAACTCCAAAGCCCATATGTATTAATGGTAATAAGGCTAATAGGTGGGTATACTGTCTGAGGAGGTGGGTATACTGTGACTCCAAAGCCCATATGTATTAATGGTAATAAGGCTAATAGGTGAGTATACTGTCTGAGGAGGTGGGTATACTGTAACTCCAAAGCCCATATGTATTAATGGTAATAAGGCTAATAGGTGGGTATACTGTCTGAGGAGGTGGGCATACTGTAACTCCAAAGCCCATATGTATTAATGGTAATAAGGCTAATAGGTGAGTATACTGTCTGAGGAGGTGGGCATACTGTGACTCCAAAGCCCATATGTATTAATGGTAATAAGGCTAATAGGTGGGTATACTGTCTGAGGAGGTGGGCATACTGTAACTCCAAAGCCCATATGTATTTATGGTAATAAGGCTAATAGGTGGGCATACTGTAACTCCAAAGCCCATATGTATTAATGGTAATAAGGCTAATAGGTGGGTATACTGTCTGAGGAGGTGGGCATACTGTAACTCCAAAGCCCATATGTATTTATGGTAATAAGGCTAATAGGTGGGTATACTGTCTGAGGATGTGGGCATACTGTAACTCCAAAGCCCATATGTATTAATGGTAATAAGGCTAATAGGTGGGCATACTGTAACTCCAAAGCCCATATGTATTTATGGTAATAAGGCTAATAGGTGGGTATACTGTCTGAGGAGGTGGGCATACTGTAACTCCAAAGCCCATATGTATTAATGGTAATAAGGCTAATAGGTGGGCATACTGTAACTCCAAAGCCCATATGTATTAATGGTAATAAGGCTAATAGGTGGGTATACTGTAACTCCAAAGCCCATATGTATTAATGGTAATAAGGCTAATAGGTGGGCATACTGTAACTCCAAAGCCCATATGTATTTATGGTAATAAGGCTAATAGGTGGGTATACTGTCTGAGGAGGTGGGTATACTGTAACTCCAAAGCCCATATGTATTTATGGTAATAAGGCTAATAGGTGGGCATACTGTAACTCCAAAGCCCATATGTATTAATGGTAATAAGGCTAATAGGTGGGTATACTGTAACTCCAAAGCCCATATGTATTTATGGTAATAAGGCTAATAGGTGGGTATACTGTCTGAGGAGGTGGGTATACTGTAACTCCAAAGCCCATATGTATTAATGGTAATAAGGCTAATAGGTGGGTATACTGTAACTCCAAAGCCCATATGTATTAATGGTAATAAGGCTAATAGGTGAGTATACTGTCTGAGGAGGTGGGCATACTGTAACTCCAAAGCCCATATGTATTAATGGTAATAAGGCTAATAGGTGGGTATACTGTCTGAGGAGGTGGGTATACTGTAACTCCAAAGCCCATATGTATTAATGGTAATAAGGCTAATAGGTGGGCATACTGTAACTCCAAAGCCCATATGTATTAATGGTAATAAGGCTAATAGGTGGGTATACTGTAACTCCAAAGCCCATATGTATTAATGGTAATACGGCTAATAGGTGGGCATACTGTAACTCCAAAGCCCATATGTATTAATGGTAATAAGGCTAATAGGTGGGTATACTGTAACTCCAAAGCCCATATGTATTAATGGTAATAAGGCTAATAGGTGGGCATACTGTAACTCCAAAGCCCATATGTATTAATGGTAATAAGGCTAATTGGTGGGCATACTGTAACTCCAAAGCCCATATGTATTAATGGTAATACGGCTAATAGGTGGGCATACTGTACATTTCCAGATGATTAGGTGGATGTACTCCACAGGTATGCATATATCCTCCACTGTCTCACTAATTATGAACTTGGCCAATTCTGATGTGTAGAGACCTAAACATTTAGGCACATGTGATAGTGAGGCAGTGTGACAGTGTGAGTGGCCGTAGCGCTGTGCGGCTGTGATCAGGGTCCCCTGAGACGCAGGGGCCGTGGCTGTGTGTTAGACACTGTTCTTCCGCTGATTTATTCTCTAACAAGGCCCCCTCCTGCCTCCTGCCTGATGCCGCGTGCGGGAAACCTGCCAAGTCCTGCGCTGTAATTGCTGTGGGTAATCTGGTCACCTTCAAAGCCACCAGAAAGGGCAGCGCACAGTTAGCTTTCTTTAAGGAGCGCAAAGGAGGCACAGCGAGGGTGTGAGCTGCGTGCCGAGGAGGTGTGACAGTCTGTGTGGGGTGGGGGAGGGGGGGCCTTCCTTTTCTTCTCTACTGCCAAGCATCCCATAATCCCGGGACATCCCTCATGTTACCTGGGAAACCATGCAGACAGGATTGGTTACATTCAGTCAAACACACCTGGTCTCTGTAAGAACATACACACATACACATGCACACACACACTTGTATACACACACACTCCTCTCTCCCGGAAACTCATGAAAATGTGGTCACCCTTGACTTTTTATATACAGTTTAAACAGATTGTTTGAATAAATGCTTTTCAGGAATATGTTGGACTACAGTATCCTGAGAGGTGTGATTTCCTTTGCTGAGAACGCCAATGAGAGCCTGGTATGAGGGCAGAGGTCCACGCCAGTGTCCGAGGCGACCGAGGCTGAACTAGACGTTCGGAGAATGTAGTGCCACAGTCCTTCCCAGGGAGTTCACCCCCTCTCTTCTTTCATTCTTTGCTTGTTTATGTGAATAGCTAGGGAATCTGACTGGATACTTCTGAAGGAGGCCAACACGGGTGTGTATGTGTGCCAGATGTGGAGACAGGGAGAGAGAGAGAGTGGGAGAGAGAGGGGGAGGGGGAGAGAGAGAGCAGGAGAGAGAGAGAGGCGGGGGGGGGGCGGGGGGGAGGCCTCTGCTTTACAGATAGTCCATGCCAAAGCTGATTGCAGGGAGATTTTAGGGAAGCCTGCCAAACCAAGCCTGTTAGCTAGCTAGTTAATTAACCCATTAGCTGTAAAAAAAAATCAACTGTTCTGGTTTATTTCTGTGGCTGGACTAACAGCACACATTAGCTACTTATCCTCCTCAGTTCCATTCAACTGCTACCTTCAACTGTTCACTGAAGAAGGGTAAAACTTTTTCAAGTTGTAATGCTGATGTTCACTTTGGAAAATAAAATCCATCTCATTTTGTGACCTGACGGGAGCTCAAATGAACCTGCTGGCTACCAACCTTGATTAAGTATCCAGCTAGCTACTTTAGCAATACACCAATTCTGACCATAAACAAACTGTCACGCAAGGCAGTGTTAGGTACGATATGACGGGCTCATAAAGAGCCAGACAGTGGATAATATAATTATGACATATATTTTTTAATCAATCAGCCCAAGTTATTTGTGTGTGTCGTCCATTGCTTGGCAACCCCACTGTATGCATAAGGTCCCACCCACTGTCAGAACTGAGAGTCTGCATTTATCTTTCTGGTACTGATTAACAGCAAAAGAAGAGAGAAATATTTAAATAAAAATAAGCTAAGCGCATTTTGGCACTGTAAAACGCTGGGCTGCATGGTTTACATTTACAGTCAGACAGCCATGAATGCCTGTGTCCAGATCTGTGCATTTTATACAGCCTGATGTTTCACTGAGGAAATTCAGGTTTCACAGTTTTACTCAAGGACGCAGCGGCAGTGCCCCCACAATAGAATTAAACCTGCAACCTCTTTGTTGCAGGCCTAAATCCCTAAGTGAAATGGTGTTTCATGCTCCATAGCCTGGATCGACAGGCAAAGGGAGCAGTGTTCCTTTTTCCCAGAATTCCCATGTGTTTGCAGAGTGGAATTCTGCGGTTCTCCCTGACTTTGGAAACTGAATGGGCAGCAGAGATGAGGAAACGATGCTCCATTCCACGCAGAGGGAAACACAAGCAGGCGGCGGCACAAATCTGGGCTGTGATGCAGCTTCCCGAAAGTCACCCCCCCCCCCCACTGTCTTTGTTTCTCAGACCCAGGTCAGCCCTGCCCGATTTCTCAAAACCAGCGACAAGGACAAGTGTTCAGGCATCAAGAGTCCACCCAGTGCCGGCTTATTGGCTCACTCAGATGCAGAAATAAAGCGGTCCTCTTTAACAGCGCTATAAGGGCACAGTTAGCGCTGGAGCATCGACAGAATCTGAGCTCTTTACTGACATATTTTAACCGTGTGAAAAATGGCCCTCTCCGTTAGCATATAATTGATGCATCTGCTGTTAAAATCACACTTAAAGGTGAGAATGAACTTGGGGTGTGCGGCTACGCCACTCTGTGGGGAGGACAACGAGGCGATGTTTTGCTTTGTTAATTTCGCTGGAGGTTATCAGCTTTCAGTTGTCATTCACAGACAGGGGAGGGGTGTGTAGCTGTCTTGCTGTAGAGGGAATACACAGGGGTTAGACTAACCTTGCAGCTCAACACAACAACGGGAGCAAGGCATGCGGCATGCGGGAGGCAGGTGCAGGTGTGGGGGGGAAGCGATTCAGATGCATTTAGCCGAGCGTTTCAAAAAAAGGCCCTGCTGTCATGGCTGCTGACGAGCCCGAAAAGGTGCACAGAGACGGTGCGCAGATACGCCGATGATATCGCATGTCAGAGAGACGCAGGACACAGCGGGCAGCCTGGGGGCAGAGGCATGCCCGAGGTTTCCCTCCCCAAAAAAATAATGCTTAAATTCCCCATCTCAAGTGTGCCAGTTTGATTTATTCACGCATATGTCACACACTCACACACGCATGTCCCCTGATCCAATGCTTCAGCCAGGTGATCACATGCAGCAACATTTACTACACACGTTCACACATAATAACACAATCACATGTGTTTGAGAACATTTCACATGTGAAATTCATGAGATGACCCTGATCACACTGGCTGCTGGATTCAGCAATAAAAAAGAAGTTTTCCTTTTTTTTTTGCCAGCAAATACATCTCAAAGGTTTGTTCATTAACAAAACAGAATAGGCCCTGAAACTGGTAAACTTAAATGGTGGGGGTGTTTTAAATTTCTCTAATCAATTGGTAGCAACATTGTATTTGAGCTCATTAGGTTTAAATGTTCCCTTTAAATTCCTCCGTCTGCAGTACTTCTCCACTTGGCCCCGTATAGAATTACACAAGATTAAAAGCACTTTTCCGCTCTTGCCCGCTAATACATTACTGAAATTGTCCATGGTTCCCTCAGTTAGGAAAAATTTTCCTTCTGTTCCAAAAAAAAAAGTGGGTGGGGGTGAGGGGGAGGAGGAGCGGGCTGGGGATATGTATCGATGGAGGGTGAATGGTTCACATTTGGTAGCGTAATAGGGGAAGATTTCTTTGGAAGTTGAGGCTCGGGGTGCTAGGCCCGTGGAATTTGAGCGAGCCTGTTGAGCGCTTTGATCCGCTGGAGCTCACGTTGCAACGGAGCTTCGGTGTGGGGGGGGGGGGGGGGGGGGGTGGGGGGGGGTGGGGGTGGGGGTGTCTGTCTGTCTAACTCATGTGCAAAGTTTTTCTCTCTCTCTTTTTCTTTTTCTCTCCTCGGTCTTAAAGCAAGACTTCATTCTGAACAGTGAAAACTCTCCACATGTGCAAGCAATTAAGATTCATGACATGAGTCTGGGACACACACACACACACACACACACACACACACTCACACACATTACATACACACACACACACACACACACTCACACACATTACATACACACACACACAAACTCGCGCACACACACACACACACACACACTAACACACACTAGCACACATACACACACACACTACAACACACACTCACACACACACACACACACACACACACACAACATACAGTCACATGCACACTCACCCACAGGAATGCACACACATAAGCACACACAGGTACACACATTATATACTTGTACAGAGCATTCACACTCACATATACACCCTCTCACACTCACATATACACATGCACACATGTGACAGAAACCACCCACTCATTTTTACATCCTTTTTATTTCTTTATTGATATTTGGTTGTTTTGTTTTGTTATTTTATTTGTATTTCTGAGAGCTGTTACTTCTTGGCACACAGGCCAGTTTTTTTGTGCTTCTCCGAAATGAGCTTTCACCAGCAGAGACACGGCCCATCTCCCACAAGGCCAGTTTTACGGGGAAATCTGGTTTGAATTCCCTTTGGATGGTGGAATAAACCTCCAGAACTGGGTCTGAACTGGGCCCCTCCTCGGCCCAAACCATGTGTTTACTCAACCAACACGCCACAGCACAGGTTTATCCAGCCAACACACCACAGCACAGGATTACCCAGCCAACATGTCACAGCACAGGATTAACCAGCCAACACACCACAGCACAGGATTACCCAGCCAAAACGCCACAGCGCAGGTTACCCAGCCAACAGCCACAGCACAGGTTACCCAGCCAACAGCCACAGCACAGGTTACCCAGCACAGGAGCCTCCCTCAGCTATCCCGTTAGGCTGTCATGTTGCTGTGAGAGAGTGCGAGGAGAACATTCACAGTCACAGAAACAAAAGCGTTTCTGGAGTTATCCATGCTCACGTCATGCCAGCACTCTCTGATAATTATTATTTACTCAGGAAAAACGATGGTAGTGGATGTGCACCAAAAACATTTTATGAATGTTCTGAATGAATGTTTTTCTCAAGCTTCATTTAAAATATCTGTTCAACTGTTGAATCTCAAAAAATAATGGAAATTTACATTCATGGGAAAGTTTCAAAACTCTTACAAGCTTCACATAACAAACAGACTGTGTCCTGCCTCCTCACACAGAACACGAGAGGACGGGCCCAGTTTTTACCACTCAGATTCCTGGTGCAATGTTCAAAACAGACCGTATAATACCACACAATCAGAGCATCATTCATTTGAAAACGCAGGTTTGTGGCATACCTGGGAAATGGAGTTTATAGCAGCCTTGAAACGGTCTAATTATTCTACTAGTGTGAAATCGACACCCTGTAGCTCTGAAATAAACATGGCGACCTTTAGTCAACATAATACACTCTGCCTGGCCATCGGACCGTGAGTTTGGAACATTAAAATTGTTTTTTTTTTTTTTTTAGTTCTTTCTTCCTGAGTGCGTTTTAAACTGCAGCACAGCGTCCTGTCATGGTCTCCATGATGTAAGTGTGACTGCGCACACTGATTTATATCACTTGTTCATAGAGACATCAGCCCAGGTCATAATCTCAGAATTTCTGTGCAAATGTTTTGATATCAGTATTTTGGAGCCAAATCTGGACAAGTTTTATTGCTTACAGCTGAACGCACCAAAATTCAGACAGAGAAGAGTTTTGGTTTAAAAAAATGTGTACACTGCAGTATGTTAGAAAGTTTTGACCCCAAATATAAGAGCTGATTGGAGCGAAGCAGCCCAATCCCCAGAGGCCCTCTGTCCTTCCTCAGCGCTGTCTGTCATATTCTCACATTTAGGGTGCAACACTGTGTGCAGGGAAGGGGCGTGGCTTATGAGCCTTTTGGGGAGATGTTCCCTAAGTCCCACATCATAACAGACACGCCCCTTTCTCCATTTCTCTTTTGCCCCTTCCTCCATCTCTCCATCCTTCTCTCTTTCTCTCCTCTTGTCTCCCTCTCCATCCCTCTCTCCCCCCCCCCCCCCCCCCCACTTCTGAGCATCTTTCAAAAAGGAAATAAGAGGAGGAGGAGTGGGACAGAAACTGAGGGTAAGGTCACCCTTTAAACAGGTTAGAGAGTGGCACTGCTCTGCCTCTCGCTGTTATGTTACTCTGCAGATGCAGTCCCATCCGCACTCAGCATGTTACTCAGGGATGCAAAGAAGAGTGCAGGGGTGAGATAAATAAGCTTATAATAAACGATAGATTCAAGATGTGAGAGGATGCCCCCCCATCCCTGCCCCCCTCCCCCCCACCCACCCCCCCAGGAGCTTGGAAATCACCCCAGGCCCTGCTTTCATCTATCTGATTGCTCAGTGCCAATTAATTAAATCAAGCGCTTGTTGAAGTCTGGTAGACCTGTCATAGTCTGCAACTGCTTGGCTACTTTTCTGTCTGTGTAATATCCAACCTCCAGGGGGATGTCATTGTTTGTTTGCTTTTTTTTTTTAATTAATTTTTTTTTTTTTTCGTTTGGAGCACTGCAGCAGAGGATACTGTCAAATGTGAGAGAGAGAAGTAGGGAGAGAAAAACACTAAGGAGGAAAAAATTGGCCGTGCCTTCGTGTTGTTTTGTTGGTGATGTTGGTGCCGCTGTCTGTGTTCCCACAGGAGATCGCAGCCCCGGCGTTATCGCTGTTGGTTTTGGCAAGAGCTCCACGTCGAGTTCCAGAATCGCCGCCGAGTAACCCCACCCTCCCCCACTAACCCCACCCTCCCCCAACTAACCCCAAGCCACAGGCGTATGATGGTTCAGTACACACAGGTGTATGCTGGTTCAGTACACACAGGTGTATGCTGGTTCAGTACACACAGGCGTATGCTGGTTTAGTACACACAGGCGTATGCTGGTACAGTACACACAGGTGTATGCTGGTGCAGTACACACAGGCGTATGCTGGTTCAGTACACACAGGCGTATGCTGGTACAGTACACACAGGCGTATGCTGGTACAGTACACACAGGTGTATGCTGGTTCAGTACACACAGGCGTATGCTGGTTCAGTACACACAGGCGTATGCTGGTTCAGTACACACAGGCGTATGCTGGTTTAGTACACACAGGCGTATGCTGGTACAGTACACACAGGTGTATGCTGGTTCAGTACACACAGGCGTATGCTGGTACAGTACACACAGGGGTATGCTGGTACAGTACACACAGGCGTATGCTGGTACAGTACACACAGGTGTATGCTGGTTTAGTACACACAGGCGTATGCTGGTACAGTACACACAGGTGTATGCTGGTACAGTACACACAGGCGTATGCTGGTACAGTACACACAGGTGTATGCTGGTTCAGTACACACAGGCGTATGCTGGTTCAGTACACACAGGCGTATGCTGGTTCAGTACACACAGGTGTATGCTGGTGCAGTACACACAGGTGTATGCTGGTTTAGTACACACAGGTGTATGCTGGTGCAGTACACACAGGTGTATGCTGGTTCAGTACACACAGGTGTATGCTGGTGCAGTACACACAGGTGTATGCTGGTGCAGTACACACAGGCGTATGCTGGTACAGTACACACAGGCGTATGCTGGTTTAGTACACACAGGCGTATGCTGGTTCAGTACACACAGGTGTATGCTGGTACAGTACACACAGGCGTATGCTGGTACAGTACACACAGGCGTATGCTGGTTCAGTACACACAGGCGTATGCTGGTTCAGTACACACAGGCGTATGCTGGTTTAGTACACACAGGTGTATGCTGGTACAGTACACACAGGCGTATGCTGGTTTAGTACACACAGGTGTATGCTGGTACAGTACACACAGGCGTATGCTGGTACAGTACACACAGGTGTATGCTGGTTCAGTACACACAGGTGTATGCTGTGTGCCATTTCATTGGGTAAATCTCACTACCCTTCAGCGCATCCAGAGAGGGGGGCAGATGATGGGGACAGACCCCCGCACCCTGCGCTGTTTGAGCGGGGCAGGCACTGAGCCACGGCCAATGAGAGCAGACTCGAGGACAACAGACAAATAAATAACAATAAAAATCCCATTTAAACTGTGCGGGAACCTGAGAGCACCGATTCCTACACCTTATTTTAACATCAGCTGTCAGTTAGCAGCACCACGAGCCAAATAAATAAAACTACACCAATAAAAGAGACTCCGCATCTTCACTCATGAAGGTCAGCGGTGTCACAGACCGGAGCTTCTTTCTCCATTAAACGCTCCTGCTGAATAAAAAATAAATAAATAAACAGCCTAACCTACCCCAGCAAGACCTTTGTCTGTGTTGCTTAGACATGCAGGTTTTGCACTCTGGGTTTTGATGTAATGGTCATTCTTAATAAATTATTTCAATGCTTCCCATTTGAAATGGTCTCTGTATGCCTCTGCCCTAAAGCCAGATAAGTATACAGCCAAAATACACATGAACACATGTCCTAATATGTGTGTGAACATGCTCTCAATATGCGGCCTTAATTTTCATATGTCAGGCTGGGTTTAAATGCCCAGAGGTTTATGATGGCTGTGCTCTTCCCTAGATGTGAACCAGCAACTTCTCAGCCTGGCTGCTTCACCACTGCACCGAGGAAAGAAAAGGAAGAAAACACATTCCAAAGGACGTTTGCTTATCTCCAATGAAATATAAACCCCTCAGAGAAAATCATGATGTAATATGAAGTCTGTTTTGACTGAACTGTGGACACCCTTAAAGAGACTAGATTTGGGTGCATTTCGGTGAGATTAGCCCATAATACTCATAAACGCTATGGGAGTTCCCTCTGTACATGCACCTGAGCTGAAGCCCACCCCAGCAGGGTTGTTTGTGTTGGTTTCCCGTGGCTCGCTCTACCTCGGATAATTAGGCTTTAATTGAATGCCGTTTGGATTCATTTTGTTGTCGGTATTGACGTGTGAAGATCCTATCAGTCTTTTCATTACAGCCTTCTCCCTCTTTCCCAGCTGGCCTGTCACACGCGCCCACCCCCCATCTCCCCTCCCGCCCCCTGGCATAAAAAGCAATCTGCAATTATACCAATTGGAGGCCAGGCTGTTGGGTGCTGAAGGGGCGGGGGGTGGGGGGGGGGGGTGGTTTGTGGGTGCGCTGGCTCTGGTTGGTGGAGCTTGCCACCAGTGATGAAGCAGCACTGGGATGGGGGTGCACTGATGAAGATTGCGGATGAAAAATGTATCCTGTTGGAGGGAGAATAAGTTATCCCTCTTTCATTTAATGCCCCTCCCCCACACCACCCAGATGTAATTAATTGTGGCCACCACCACTGAGTAAAGCGCACCAATTTATATATGCTCTTATTCTGCTTGCAATTAGAGTGTGGTTGCCCCCACGCGCGCTCACCATTAACAACAATTTAGTTAATTAGTTAGCAGTGATTTGTATACGGAGGGCTAATTCCTTAAGTGGCTGTCAGTAGCAGACGCGGTGGCTTTTGTCTAATTGATCCCCCTTCTCTCTCGCTTTTTCTGGCCTGTGCATGGGCGTCGTGGGGCAGTGCATCTCCCGCTCTCGCTGTGTGTGTGTGTGTGTGTGTGTGTGTGTCACCCGCAGAGACTACAGTTTTTCAAAACAAAACAAACACAAACACGCCTGGATTTGGAGACACCCCCACTCTGCTGCTCAACCCAATCCCCATTTATTAGGAGAGTGGGCTGGAAATCCATTAGCGCATGCTAACAAACTGCAGGATTAACACATAATGAGTTCACTTCATTCTAAGGGCTGTTTTGAGAAATCAGGACATTACTGAGAGAAATGGCCAGAGGATTACTTTTTGGTTTACTGGTTGTACATAAATTCTAAACGTACATAAAAACTTTTTGCCATCACCCACGCTCTCTCTCTCTCTCTGCAAAATTATTGGAATTTTACATAAAGATTTATTGCTGAAATTTGTGCAATAAACCTGTGGAGACAGACAGCTTTCCCTACCAGGGGAAAGCTCCTTGCACTTGGCCTTCTTGATGCAGCCCATTTGTGAATTCTATGTTATGATGTCATGAGTGTGTTATGATGTCATGTCATATCAAGCCTCCTTTTGTCAAAGTTCCCAGCCTGCACTAAATAATCAGCCATGGCTACACACTTGCAGATAATGATAATGATGATAATGATGATAATGATGGTGATGAAGATGATGAGGGTAGAGCCGGTGTGGTTTTTCTCTGCTCTCCAGGTCTTGCAGTGTACACATGGGGAGGTGTGCAATTACCTGTCTGCTCACCTGAGAAAAACATGAAAAAAAACACACACACACACACACACACACACACACACTCACACACTCACACACTCACACACTCACACACTCTCACACTCTCACACTCTCACACTCTCACACTCTCACACTCTCACACGCTCACACGCTCACACGCACACACACACTCGCACGCTCCACGCTCGCACGCTCCCCACGCTCACACGCTCACACGCTCACACGCTCACACGCTCACACGCTCACACGCTCACACACACTCACACACACGCACACACACACCCCCACACACTCACACACACACTCACACACACACCCACACACACACACACACACACACACACACACACACACACACACACACACACTCTTCTCTGACACAGGGCTCAGCTCTCCAGCTGTTTCAGCCACAGCGGTGCTAAAATTAGCAGATTATCCAATTGAAGAGAGGCAGGCAGGATACCAGTAATTACCAGCTGATTGGCAGAAGGGCCGCAATTAGCAGGTTTGAGCTGGTTTTAATGGAAAAAGGTAGGAATAAAAACACAGCGGTTTCTTTAACACGTCGCGGCGGTGGTGCTCAGGCGGGGAGCAGGACCTGATTTAATTGTGCTGCTCTGTTCTCCAGCTCGTCAGGCGGGGTCTCTCAACTAATGAAGGACTCAAGCATCGTGGAGGACGGGCCCTGTGGAGCGGACGGCAGGACACTGACAACCGAGGAACGTGATACCCACACACACATACACACACACAAGGACACACATACACATACACATACGCATACACATACACACACAAACACTCATACACATACACACAGGCACACACATACACATACACATACACACTCACACAGGCACACACACGCACATACACTTACACACACAAAGACACACACAGGCACACACATACACATACACATACACACACACACAAAGACACACACATACACAGGCGAGCACACACACACACACACACACACACACACACACACACAAAACAGTAGCAGATAGTTGAACCTCTCAGTTGAGCTTTTAACTCTTAAACTTCATTGAGTTCTCAGACAAGCATTTCTATTTGGTTATGAAATACCCAAAAAAACAGTCTGTCTGAATTCCCACTGCTATACACTAAGAATTATAGGTTTTTAAAAAGCTCATCTCAATATACATTTATATTGTCTTACAAAGGTTTTGAAAATGCATCCCCATCCCTTTTGTATTTCCTAAAATAACACTAAAATTTGGATACAAAGCTTGAATCAAAACTATTTGTAACTAGGTACTTTTCATTTGCGACAGACATTCTTAATGTTTCTTGCTAAGCTCCATTTTCGCTTCCGGCTAATGACTGTCTTGGACCATCCACTGGCATAGTTTAAGCTGAGCAGCCACTGGTACGATCTGCAGTGGAGTGACATAAAACAGCTCAGACCCAGGCTGAGATACACAGACTCACCGGCCCCAGGAGGCTGTGAGCTCTCTCTATCCCCTATCAGGGAGGTGAGCTGCTGATCTACACGGTGAGGAACCCTCCCAGGTGATAAAGCTTGCTTTGTGCTGATTGGCTGGTGACATGAGGCCGGTGACAGAATGCAGGCTGGTATTGGTCAGAGAGGCAAAGAGGTGTTATTAGAAACACACATGTGGCAAAGGGCTCTGTCTCAGAAATGACATCAGCAGGACAGAATAAAGTCTGACACATCCCTCTCACGCTCTGCTTCACTCACAGATCATAGACAATCACCAGATAATAAACTCCATATTCCCTACACTATTCACTGCTTAGTTTTATTTGTGTTGAACCTTCATTTAAACAGGCTGAACAATTACAAACACATTCAAATTTACAAGGAAAGTTTGGCAGAAGGCCTGGCTGACAGCAAGGAGCAAGGATCAGAAAGACACAGAATAGAATGGAATAGAACAGAACTGAATCACCATTACAATAAACAGAAAACAATAAACTGAACACAGACAGGCGTGATAAGAAGACAAAAAAGGTCACAGAAAAGGCAGTAAAAGGGCAAATAGGACAACGGCATCACGAATCTCAAGCACTGGTGTAGAGCAAACATTGGCCAGAACATATCAGTAACAGGTCCTGATTGGCTACTCTGAAAGTTCCACCCCACTGCTGTCTAATCTGATACGTTCTCCTGAAAATGAGTAAAGGGGGTGTGACCAAGCACAGCAGTGCAGCAGAGGATGTTCTGATTGGTCACACAGTGCTCGGAAACTTCTCTTACCAACTGAAAGAGCTCTGAGTAGCCAAGTATCAGGTGTGTCTACAGTTACGTTTACACCTGCCTGTTAATGTGGCATAAGACAGGATTCAATCAACATGTGTCCTTAAGTTATGCACACAGTTAAGTTTGAGTTTTTAGCAAGTTCAGTGATCATGAGTCCCTAACTGTGGCTGTGGAGACAGAAAGTATCACACTTCAGTTCAATTCTAAGCATACGTTAAGGTCATATATTGCTTGAATCCTGACCATAGACTTTATGTAAAATGTCATACATGTATTTCATAATGACGCACTAAACACATTTATACGATTAGAATCTGAAGGCAGTTGGTATGAGATTTTTGCTAATATCAAAACTGCAGATGAATAGTTGAGAACATGTCCTCTCCCGTCTCCGGCATTGTTTCTCTACAATATCCCATCATAAGCGTGAGGCAGCTGAGACGCTGCTGTACAGCTGGTCACCCAGTCAGTGGAAGATCCTGTAAGAGCTGTGATCTCATTGTAAATTCTGGGAAACAGTTATGCAGAGCATTAAAAATCAAGTATGAACACACAGCTACATGTGCCGGTACAGAAATCTGATTTGTCAGCTGTGTGCATGCTGTGTGTGTAAAACAGGTCTAAAGAATCTGCACTTTACCCTCTTACATCCCAGCCTTCCAAACATGGCAGTTTCATTTTTGAATGTTTAAAAAAGAACTGTCAAGCTGAACAGTGCCCAGGTGACCTGGCAAACACCAGGCTGCGTATTTGGAGTCAGTGACATAAAAACGGAAGGAATGCATATTTACTTTTAGAGATCTATGTAATGTTAAATAAGACTGTATGCAAGCATTTTAGTTACATGTCAAAACAACAATTAACCATTCAGCTGTTTCCATAACTATTCATAATGTGTCAGTCAAGCCAAATCTTTGTTTCTAATGTCTAACTGGACTAAAAAATTCATACGTTGAACAGTTCTGTTCAGATAAAAACTTTTTCCAGACAAGAAGAAACTGACGAGTTATCAAAAAATCTCTTTGAAATGTTTATCTTAAAATTTTTAAATTTAAACAACTGTTTCCATAACAACAGATTCTGAGTTGTTTCAGCAGATCTATCTTTAAACTCTGGGCTCATGGTTTGATGTGTCTACTCATGGAGACTTAAGATGTTTTAAAACAACGCTGCTCTGTTCTGAGATCATGCTGGACTCAGCTCGGGTTGCTGCACTATAATGATTGGGCAGCTGTGCTTGTTACGTGGAGGTTGCAGGTTTAAATCACAGGTTGGGTACAGCCGGTGAACCCTGAGGAAGGGACTTCACCTGCATTGCTTCAGCAAAAATATCCAGCTGTATAAATGACAGTGTGCAAAACTGAAACCAATTCAGCTAAATGCCTGAGATGTGATCAATAAAAAGTCCTCTTCGGGTTTTGTAAAAGCAGTCTTGTTGGTGGAGGACTTTGTGAGCAGAGAGACGCGTTGAGTTCTCAGAACCCTGGCAGAGGATCTGTGGCGAGGCTGATCGATATTCACACCGCAGGTTGATAAATGATCCATCATTACCAGTGTTTGTTTTAAAATTGAAGACAAGCCTTTTGAGTCGCTCTCTTTACGAGGCTAATAAAATATTAACTGTGGGACCGTAAAGAGAGGAGAGCCTGTGACACGGCAACGAGCTGGGCAGGACGACTCACAGATGTGCCACGAATTCACTACCATCCCCCCCCTCCCAAACCCCATAACACCCCCCTCCCCCAGCGGTCTGGTCTTGCCAAGAGAAAACCTTAAAACCTTTCACTGAACTCTGCCGGCTCTGAACTGGTACTGCTGCTCATTGCCGATTCCCCTGTTTAAATTCATTTAAAAAAAGACAAAAAAGCAGGAAAAACTCATAAAAATCAATAAAATAAAGATGCAGAGAACCTGTAAAACAGGTAACACAGGGCTTTATCCAAAGGGCAGGGGTGGGGGAGGCTGTTGAGGCTGCTAAATAGCTTTCCCAATGTCGTCCCTGTGAAAAATTAAAAAAAATAATATATACATAAAGTATTTGACCTTATCAAACAACTAGAAGAGAGAGATAAAAAGGGTGAAAGAGAAAGACATCTAAAAGCTATTTATTTACCAGCTGTCAAAAGGAGTACATGCTGCAAAATCTGAATATTAATAAAACATATCAACAAAATGACAATAAAATACTAAGGAACCACACCTCACTTTAACTGAAAAACTCTTCTCAGGTATCACTACAGAAAACAATATGGAGCGATAGAGAGGAAGTCACAAAGGTAAACTCAAGTTCCCCTTCCATCGCTTTCAGGTGTGCGCAGACACCTGTATGTGTCGCTTTAGCTTTTGCAAAACTACATTTCAAAGAGAGAAAGTTGGAAAGTAACAGAAAAAGGAGGGGAGAGAGATGAGCGAAAACAAAGGAGACAGAAAAAGAGAGACAGAGAGATAGAGGAGCAAGAATGTAAAAAGAGAGATGAGAGAGAAAGAGGTAAAGGTAGAAAGAAAGCATGAGGAA
>JAFBMS010000486.1:0-22500 GCA_019788955.1 Albula glossodonta
GTGTGTGTGTGTGTGAGTGTGAGTTTGTGTGAGTGTGAGTGTGAGTGTGAGTGTGTGTGTGTGTAAGCACTGTGGGGAAAGCACTGATCATAGCTAGATGAAAGAAAGAGCCCCTGGAGAGAGAGATTATAGCTTTACTCGCCCAGAATCTACAGGAGGGACTGTGTAATACAGTGATGCACTACAGGTGTGTTATGTTACACTACAGGTGTATATGTACACTACAGATAAATATAGTACAGATGTTTAATATAAACTCCAGGTGTTTAGCATAAAGGCACACATGATCAAAGCTCAGTTGAATGGTATGCTTTGCAGCCTGGTTAGCTGGTCCCTGAGGGCCCACAGCCACATGATAAATTATTCAATGTTCACTCCCACAGGACAGCGCAAGAATCACATGCTAACCACCTGTGAAAGGCGCATTAGCTGCGGCGCTGAGCGATTCGCACTTCATGCATGCATCAAGGCATGGTGCAGCCACACTCGCAGCTGGACGTCAGATTTGTGCCGCAACAGAGAGAGAGAGAAAGAGAGAGAGAGAGTGAGAGAGAGTTGTAAACCACCTTTATTGACACATAAACACACAACAAAAACAGACCTTAAACCAGATACTGATACCATATCGTACTAAACAAAAACCAAGACCAAGAAAAAAAAGAGGGAGAGATTTTTAAAGTATGCACTCTGACAGGTTTCGGCAGAGTGAATTAAGAGTGTTATCTGTTTATTAATCATAAACGTAAAGGGTTACATACAGGCTTCCCTACAGCATTTGGGTCTGATTTGGCCTGTGTGGTTTAGCCTGAGCAGGCAGCAGTCAGTCTAATTTCTACAATGCATCTTCCTTTATGAAAACACCTATCACAGCACAAAGACACACCCACAAATCATCCATCATCCATAGCAACCATGGCTACATTTTCTGCATTCCAATGTCCACTTATTTAGTTTCTGATAAATGCTCTTTAGAATGAGATTGAATGGTAAGTAAGGTGTGTGTTCGGTATGTCTCACACCCTGCAGTCTGTAGGGGGGACTGCACAGTCACACACACTGACAGTGCTTCCATTTCTGACTTCCAGCTGAACAAATTCCCCACATTTTGTGATGTGTGTTGCATATTAACAAACGTGGCATAGCTCTGTGTGCTCTTCCAAACGTTACTGAGCAAATGGGGGGGGGGGGGGGTCCTTTTCCACCAAACTCTGCAAAGTCTCTTTTGTCATCGCTCTCTGCCCCCTTACATGGGGAATTGCTCAGGTGAAATCAGGAAGCTGGTATGTAATGAGTTATGGGTGAATGCATTACACCTTACAAATACATTATTAATGCCTATTCATCATTAATGAACGCTTATGAATGTGTTATAAAGGGGGTGAACAGAGGCTAGAATGAGAAGGCTGTGCTTACTCAGATAACGCCGGAGCCGAGCAGATTCTCATGCCCACTCCAATAACCTCACCCTGCCAGCCCTGCCCTCCGTAAAATAACCTCACCCTGCCAGCCCTGCCCTCCGTAAAATAACCTCACCCTGCCAGCCCTGCCCTTCGTAAAATAACCTCACCCTGCCAGCCCTGCCCTCCGTAAAATAACCTCACCCTGCCAGCCCTGCCCTCCGTAAAATAACCTCACCCTGCCAGCCCTGCCCTCCGTAAAATAACCTCACCCTGCCAGCCCTGCCCTCCGTAAATAACCTCACCCTGCCAGCCCTGCCCTCCGTAAAATAACCTCACCCTGCCAGCCCTGCCCTCCGTAAAATAACCTCACCCTGCCAGCCCTGCCCTCCGTAAAATAACCTCACCCTGCCAGCCCTGCCCTCCATAACATAACCTCACCCTGCCAGCCCTGCCCTCCGTAATGCCAAGTCATTATTTGAGAGTATTCCAGTTTTCATATATCATGCATAATTTTAGTAAAGTAGAGACAAGTAGACGAGCAGACGTAACCGGATTTCCACCTCTGTCAGCATGCATATTCATACACACACTTTCTAAAGAGTCATTACTGCTCTCCTTCCACTCGCTCCACAGCAATTCAAGCCCAGAGAACAAAAGTGTTCTTTAGCTCGACTCAAACAAATATGCGTTGGACTTCATCTGAAAGTCTACTTTAAAATGTTGATGTAAGCGTAAGTTATTAATTAAGCATTACTTATTAAAGAGGAAAACTCAAGCAAACAGATGGTGAGCCGGGTCTCAGTTATGTGAAATTTAGTTAGAAGTGATTTGCAGAATTTCTTTTAAAAAAAAGTTTTGATTGACTGCCTGGAAATTAATGTTTGCTTTTATCACTCAAATGTACAGACTGAAAAATGTGCTGATTTTGTAGCGTACGCATACTGACAGAGACAAAGTGTCCCAGAGCGAGATCTTACTTCCTGGTCATAATTTTCCCATGAAAACACCTCCTAAAAGGGGAATATTGAGTCTTAAAGAACCAGCAGAGGCACACAGCATGGAAACATACTTTGGCCCACATACTGTACACAGTCATGGTTATGCACTCAGCAAACACGGCCTGGACAAATGCCATTAGACCATTTACATTTTAAAATGAATTGACTTGTTTATACTGTATGTAAATTCTGTTGAAGTGTCCTCTCAGCAATGTGAAATGACAGCGGGCAGGACTCAGTGAAATGTATTTAGTCTCATTGTTGGCACATGCAATTCAATTTAAAAAAGACTTTAATCTATTTAAGTACATCAGCTATTCTGTTTTAGAATTAAATACATGTTTGCTTCTCTTCAATTAAGTCTAACTTTCTCAAGGAAATGAGGTTGTAATTTAAATTCCGATTTGATTTAATTGCATGAGCTCTTGAAGAGAGAGACTGTCTTTGATTGAATCCATTCCAGCGGAGAATTCTGGGAATGGAGACTTTACCATGGTAACCAAAGCAAGGAGGGGAGCAAAGACGCAGTCACAGGGAGAGAGACTCTCAGAGAGCTGGAGTAACTCAGTCACACAGAGTCAGACTATCAGAGAGCTGGATTAACTCAGTCACACAGAGTCAGACTCTCAGAGAGCTGGAGTAACTCAGTCACAGAGAGAGAGACTCTCAGAGAGCTGGAGTAACTCAGTCACAGAGAGTCAGACTCCCAGAGAGCTGAAGTAACTCAGTCACAGAGAGTCAGACTCTCAGAGAGCTGGAGTAACTCAGTCACAGGGAGATAGACTCTCAGAGAGCTGGAGTAACTCAGTCACACAGAGTCAGACTCTCAGAGAGCTGGAGTAACTCAGTCACAGAGAGTCAGACTCTCAGAGAGCTGGAGTAACTCAGTCACAGAGAGTCAGACTATCAGAGAGCTGGATTAACTCAGTCACACAGAGTCAGACTCTCAGAGAGCTGGATTAACTCAGTCACACAGAGTCAGACTCTCAGAGAGCTGAAGTAACTCAGTCACAGAGAGTCAGACTCTCAGAGAGCTGAAGTAACTCAGTCACACAGAGTCAGACTCTCAGAGAGCTGGAGTAACTCAGTCACACAGAGTCAGACTCTCAGAGAGCTGGAGTAACTCAGTCACAGGGAGAGAGACTCTCAGAGAGCTGGAGTAACTCAGTCACACAGAGTCAGACTCTCAGAGAGATGGAGTAACTCAGTCACAGAGAGAGAGAGGATTTGGAGAAGGTTCCTTGCACTCCCCCTGCAGGGTGAAACATTGAGAACATTGCCAGCACCCAGAAATACAGCTGACCCCTCCCACAACCACGACATTAGCACTGCCCACACCCCCAAAACAAGCCCTTCCCAAACCTCAACCCCAGCCCCGCCCACACCCCCATAACCAGTTCCTCCCACACTAACCCCGCCCACACCCCACAACCAGTTCCTCCCACACTAACCCCGCCCACAGCCCAGCACCAGCGGCTCTCTCTCATTGGCTCTCTCTCATTTGCTCCTTTCTCTTCCTCTCTGCAGTTCCTCCACTATCCCCCTTTGCTCTTTGACTCCCTGCCAAACAAGAGAGCCCTTCAGCAGCTTCTAATGGAGCTTCAGTAATGATCCACACAGAGACACTGAGTATGGAGAAGGAGAGAGTAAAGAGAGGGAGAGAGGGGAAGAGAGATAGAGGGCCCACAGAACTGCAGAATGGAGAGCTCTTCACCAGGATGGGTCCTGCAGAGACAGCAGACTGTGACTCTGTTCATTACACTGCCTTAGACCCCCAGAGACAGAGCGCTGATGTGACTCATATTTTAAGTCTTTTGTTGAAAAGCTTCAAGTGTTTTTCTAATCAGTGGTTTGAAATGGCAGGAGCACAATAAGCAGGAGTCTGCGCAGGAGTCTGCGCAGGAGCACAATAAGCAGGAGTCTGCACAGGAGCACAATAAGCAGGAGTCTGCACAGGAGCACAATCAGCAGGAGTCTGCGCAGGAGCGCAATATGCAGGAGTCTGCACAGGAGCACAATAAGCAGGAGTCTGCGCAGGAGCACAATAAGCAGGAGTCTGCACAGGAGCACAATAAGCAGGAGTCTGCACAGGAGCACAATCAGCAGGAGTCTGCGCAGGAGCGCAATATGCAGGAGTCTGCACAGGAGCACAATAAGCAGGAGTCTGCGCAGGAGCACAATAAGCAGGAGTCTGCGCAGGAGCACAATAAGCAGGAGTCTGCACAGGAGCACAATAAGCAGGAGTCTGCGCAGGAGTCTGCGCAGGAGCACAATAAGCAGGAGTCTGTGCTGGAGCACAATAAGCAGGAGTCTGCGCAGGAGCACAATAAGCAGGAGTCTGCGCAGGAGCACAATAAGCAGGAGTCTGCGCAGGAGTCTGCGCAGGAGCACAATAAGCAGGAGTCTGTGCTGGAGCACAATAAGCAGGAGTCTGCGCAGGAGCACAATAAGCAGGAGTCTGCGCAGGAGCACAATAAGCAGGAGTCTGCGCAGGAGCACAATAAACAGGAGTCTGCGCAGGAGCACAATAAGCAGGAGTCTGCAGAGCAGAGCAGACTGCGCCACACAATCACAGAGCACCACGGGGGACTCTCAATGACTCCCTCAGAAGGCTCACACGCCCACTCTGCTCCACATCATGAACAGACAGGGATGGGGCAGGAGAGTCTCACTCAGTGAGTCTCCACGGTAACAGCAAGCCTTCTCATGGTCAGGTTTGTGATATTGAGCCAGCAGGGGGCAACAATCCACACTATGCAAATGGACAGAAGCACTGCACTTCAACATGGAAACACAACTGTGAGGGTTCAGGCTACAGTACATGTAGCCAGGCCTCTCTAAACCTGGTACTATCACTCTGAACTGCACTACTTTCACCAGGCTTACAGCAGAGAGGTATAAACCTGGCACTATCACTCTGAACTGCACTGCTTTCACCAGCCTTATAGCAGAGAGGTATAAACCTGGCACTATCACTCTGAACTGCACTGCTTTCACCAGCCTTATAGCAGAGAGGTATAAACCTGGCACTATCACTCTGAACTGCACTGCTTTCACCAGGCTTACAGCAGAGAGGTATAAACCTGGCACTATCACTCTGAACTGCACTGCTTTCACCAGGCTAACAGCAGAGAGGCATAAACCTGGCACTATCACTCTGAACTGCACTGCTTTCACCAGGCTTACAGCAGAGAGGTATAAACCTGGCACTATCACTCTGAACTGCACTGCTTTCACCAGGCTTACAGCAGAGAGGTATAAACCTGGCACTATCACTCTGAACTGCACCGCTTTCACCAGGCTTACAGCAGAGAGGTATAAACCTGGCACTATCACTCTGAACTGCACCGCTTTCACCAGGCTTACAGCAGAGAGGTATAAACCTGGCACTATCACTCTGAACTGCACCGCTTTCACCAGGCTTACAGCAGAGAGGTATAAACCTGGCACTATCACTCTGAACTGCACCGCTTTCACCAGGCTTACAGCAGAGAGGTATAAACCTGGCACTATCACTCTGAACTGCACTGCTTTCACCAGGCTTACAATAGAGAGGCATAAATGTTGCACATGGGGTAGGACTACATTGACCAGCAGATTATCAAATAAACAAAATCATCCAAAACCCCCCCAAGACACACGCACGCACGCACGCACACACCGGCCACATTAGGACACCTGGACTGGCAAATTATGGTCCTAAAAATAGGATCCATTCAGGAAATGATGGTGATGGATGAATAAGGAGGCAGTAAGGAGGAAATCTGCCATTAACTAAAGTTCAATTAAGGCATCTGTCACTTACAGCACCCTGCCACAGCTGCAGCCAGACTCTACCCACACACCACCGAGAGAGGGGGAAGACAGGGGGACTAAGGGGAGAGAGGGGGAAGAGAAGGAGATGTATCTCTTTCTCAATGGCATTCTACGCATTTTATGTGGTTATGGAGATGGCACAAAGCAAGCAATGGATGGCTCTGTGCCTGCACTTTCTGAAGCTGGCTCTGTGTGCCTGTGCATTCTGAAGCTGGCTCTGTGTGTCTGTGCATTCTGAAGCTGGCTCTGTGTGCCTGTGCATTCTGAAGTTGGCTCTGTGTGCCTGTGCATTCCGAAGCTGGCTCTGTGAGTCTGTGCATTCCGAAGCTGGCTCTGTGTGCCTGTGCTTTCTGAAGCTGGCTCTGTGTGCCTGTGCATTCTGAACCTGGCTCTGTGTGCCTGTGCATTCTGAAGCTGGCTCTGTGAGTCTGCATTCTGAAGCTGGCTCTGTGTGCCTGTGCATTCTGAAGTTGGCTCTGTGTGCCTGTGCATTCCGAAGCTGGCTCTGTGAGTCTGTGCATTCCGAAGCTGGCTCTGTGTGCCTGTGCTTTCTGAAGCTGGCTCTGTGTGCCTGTGCATTCTGAACCTGGCTCTGTGAGTCTGTGCATTCCGAAGCTGGCTCTGTGTGCCTGTGCTTTCTGAAGCTGGCTCTGTGTGCCTGTGCATTCTGAAGCTGGCTCTGTGTGCCTGTGCATTCCGAAGCTGGCTCTGTGAGTCTGTGCATTCTGAAGCTGGCTCTGTGTGCCTGTGCTTTCTGAAGCTGGCTCTGTGTGCCTGTGCATTCTGAAGCTGGCTCTGTGTGCCTGTGCATTCTGAAGCTGGCTCTGTGTGCCTGTGCTTTCTGAAGCTGGCTCTGTGTGCCTGTGCATTCTGAAGCTGGCTCTGTGTGCCTGTGCATTCTGAAGCTGGCTCTGTGTGCCTGTGCACTCTGAAGCTGGCTCTGTGAGTCTGTGCATTCTGAAGCTGGCTCTGTGTGCCTGTGCTTTCTGAAGCTGGTTCTGTGTGCCTGTGCATTCTGAAGCTGGCTCTGTGTGCCTGTGCATTCTGAAGCTGGCTCTGTGTGCCTGTGCACTCTGAAGCTGGCTCTGTGAGTCTGTGCATTCTGAAGCTGGCTCTGTGTGCCTGTGCATTCTGAAGCTGGCTCTGTGTGCCTGTGCTTTCTGAAGCTGGCTCTGTGTGCCTGTGCATTCTGAAGCTGGCTCTGTGTGCCTGTGCATTCTGAAGCTGGCTCTGTGTGCCTGTGCATTCTGAAGCTGGCTCTGTGTGCCTGTGCATTCTGAAGCTGGCTCTGTGTGCCTGTGCATTCTGAAGCTGGCTCTGTGTGCCTGTGCATTCTGAAGCTGGCTCTGTGTGCCTGTGCATTCTGAACCTGGCTCTGTGTGCCTGTGCATTCTGAAGCTGGCTCTGTGTGCCTGTGCACTCTGAAGCTGGCTCTGTGTGCCTGTGCATTCTGAAGCTGGCTCTGTGTGCCTGTGCACTCTGAAGCTGGCTCTGTGTGCCTGTGCATTCTGAACCTGGCTCTGTGTGCCTGTGCATTCTGAAGCTGGCTCTGTGTGCCTGTGCACTCTGAAGCTGGCTCTGTGTGCCTGTGCATTCTGAAGCTGGCTCTGTGTGCCTGTGCACTCTGAAGCTGGCTCTGTGTGCCTGTGCTTTCTGAGGGTGAGGGTGGACAGACTGCTGGTGCTATTTGAAGGAAATCCTTCCAAAAAAGAATAAATGAATAAATAAATTCCCTTTGATTCCATGCACCTTATAGAGATGCACTGCGTGTGACAGCAAATACATACGCAGCCCAGAACCAAAAGGGGAAAAGAAACAAATAAACAGGCTAATTAACCTCATTAGAGCTCAGCATCAGATCAAAGCGGCAGGCACACGTTTCCAGGAGAATCATCAGCAAAGCTCAACACTCTGAGCCCTCCTGCCTTTCTGCCGTTCGGGGGAAAGCCAATGCAGGATAAAAGAGTGAAAAACTCTGTTTATTCATTTTACAGAACACAACAAGTGTGAAGAACAGAAACTGTATTTTCCGGCAAGATCTGTTAGTGCAGCAGACTTCCTGCTGAAAGATGGCTGTATGTTGTTGCGCCTAATGAGTTCTGCGTAACAGGCTCATGCTGAGCTCCTCATTTTCATTTGCAGTGAAACAGGAAAAGCATTCAGCTCATCCAACACTAACCCAATGCAGTGTGTGTGAGTGTGTGAGTGTACGTGTGTGAGTGTGCGTGCGTGCGTGCGTGCATGAGTGAGTGTATGTGTGTGTATGTGTGTGCGCGTGTGTGAGTGAGCGTGTGTGTGTCTGAGTGAGTGAGTGAGTGCATGCGTGTGTGCATGAGTGTGCGTGCGTGTGTGTGTGTGTGAGTGTGTGTCTGAGTGAGTGAGTGAGTGAGTGTGTGCGTGCGTGTGTGCGTGAGTGAGTGCGTGTGTGCGTGTGTGTGCGTGTGCGTGCGTGTGTGTGTGAGTGTGTGTGTGTGTCTGAGTGAGTGAGTGTGTGTGTGAGTGAGTGTGTGAGTGAGTGTGTGTGTGTCTGAGTGAGTGAGTGAGTGAGTGAGTGCGTGCGTACGTGCGTGAGTGTGCGTGCGTGAGTTTGTGTGAGATTGCGTTACATCCTGTAGCCCAGGGCATTGGGGCTCCAGCTTCCTGTCACACAGTCCCTTTTTTCCCGGGTCTGTGAGTCTCAGTGAAGTTCAGCATGGAGGACACATTTCTCAACATAAAACACTCACATGCCTTGCGTTACCTGCCTACGCCCCGCTGCATGTGACACACTGCAGCCTATCAGTGCCCAGCTTCACACTGAGCCAGAATGCCATTTCCACATCTCTGCCTGGAGACTTGCCTCCCTTCACATTTCTCCTCAGCTGATTATATTTCTGTATGATCTGAAAATATTTGTAACGCTCGACAGCCTGAACGCGGGGTTCTCCCTGTGCCCCGAGCGAGACTGGGGGGCCCAGCCGGGGGGCCTTCACACCCCCCCACACATGCTGTCTGTGCATTATTAACTCTGCCCTAAAACCGGCCGTCCCAGGAGGCCTATGTGTGTCACTCTATTACACACAATTCACAGTCTGTGTCTGCCTCCGTCTCTCCCTCCATCTCAGGCCTGTCTGTGTCTGCCTCCGTCTCTCCCTCCATCTCAGGCCTGTCTGTGTCTGCCTCCGTCTCTCCCTCCATCTCAGGCCTGTCTGTGTCTGCCTCCGTCTCTCCCTCCCTCTCAGGCCTGTCTGTGTCTGCCTCCATCTCTCCCTCCATCTCAGGCCTGTCTGTGTCTGCCTCCGTCTCTCCCTCCATCTCAGGCCTGTCTGTGTCTGCCTCCGTCTCTCCCTCCATCTCAGGCCTGTCTGTGTCTGCCTCCGTCTCTCCCTCCCTCTCAGGCCTGTCTGTGTCTGCCTCCGTCTCTCCCTCCATCTCAGGCCTGTCTGTGTCTGCCTCCGTCTCTCCCTCCCTCTCAGGCCTGTCTGTGTCTGCCTCCGTCTCTCCCTCCATCTCAGGCCTGTCTGTGTCTGCCTCCGTCTCTCCCTCCCTCTCAGGCCTGTCTGTGTCCGCCTTGCAAACCTACAGTGATGGTTTTTATTGATTTTTCATTGAGGCATAATTATACTTACACAGATTATTGATCGTTTTAAATTTTTTCGATAATTGTGCTGCACACCAAATCAGCTGCAAGCATATTTGGTTCTAGTGCCACACAGACCACAAACACACAGCAACACACGTGCTCACACACACACACACTCTGTCACTCACAAACACACACACAAACACACACACACACTCACGCGATCACACACACACACTCACTCACACACACACACACACACACACGCGCTCACGCACTCACACACACACACTCTCTCTCACACACACACACACACACACACACACACACAAACTCATACCATACCTCTAGCCCTAACCCCTAACCCTAACCCTAACCCTAAACCAAACATAAACCCAAACTCAAACCCTAACCCTCACAACTCTGCAAATAAGGCTGCCTGATAACAGCCTGGAATTTATTTCTTCTGTAGCTGCAGAGATTCCAGGCATTGTTTTCGGTGATTTTTTAAGAGTATCTGATCTTTTCAAAGAGCAACAGAATGTGATGGAACTCTCTAGAATGCAAGATAATGCAACACTCCTTTGCAGAGTGCAGTGGAATACAGCGGAATACAGCGGAATGCGGTGGAATGCGGCGGAATGCGGCGGAATGCGGTGCAATGTGGCGAAATGTGGCTAAATAACTACCTTCCCCTGACATCTGAACCACAGCGTGGCTTTCACCTGCTGGCTCTGCGTTTGAAAGACAGGACGAGGCAACAACATGGAAATGAATGGAAAGAGGTGGAAATGCCAATATGCGTTCCATAAATGTATATTCATATAAATAAGACATAAGCCCACATAAAGGACTTAATATGCCTATTAGTCACACATTAGTTCATTTTTAAAAGCTGTCTAATGTGAAATTACCGAAGATGCAATTATGAAAACGTTTATGAATTATTCAGCTCTAAGTGGAAGGCTGTGAGTAAAGCTAATGTAACGTAAATCACTTCCATATTCATATAAATAAGAGTTACATATATAAATATGAGGCACAACTTCAGAGCATAGCAGCCTTCTGGGAGCGCAGGCGTAGCCATGTAGCGCCTTTCCCACATTAACAGCCCATGGGAGGGCTGCTTCATTATTTAGCATGCTATTAGCATGTACACTTAGCGGGCACTCTTACCCAGACAGCACAGGGGCCAGTCATTTGAGGGGCCCACTTTAGTGTCTCTGAGGACAGATGCACAAGTCAATCAGCACAGACTTTAGGCTCTTTAAGGGCTCTCATGCCCTCTGAGAGTGCAATTAGCCACTCTGTGCTAGCAAGCTGTCAACCACTCTGTGCTAATGAGCCGCGGTTAGGCACTCTGTGCTATCATGTCAACTACTCTGTGCTAGCAACATGTCAACCACTCTGGGCTAATAAGCCGTGGTTTGTCACTCTGCTCTAAAATGTTTTGCATAATGCCCATTTAGCCTGATCTCAAAGCTGGATATTTTCAGAGGAGTTTCAGGTGAAATACTTTGCATAAAGGCACAACAGCAATGCCTTGCTTGGGATTTGAACCCTTGTGATGCTCTGTGATTCAGTGAAACAAACCTGTGTTTACATACTCACTTCCCCACCCACACTGCACCTGCACCTCTCTCATGTTTCTGTTGATCTTTGTTGCTAAGGTTGTCCTCCTCAGTTACTCTTAACTGAAGCAGCACAGGTTTCATGAGGAGGCAGACGTTCGCTGGCCTGTGCCGTACAGACTGAGTCTGACTCATGTTATACCAGAAGCCCAGAGCCCCGTCATTAAAAGGCTGCAGAGCTGCAAGCTGTAGCGCTTCCCTCCTCCTTTGCTGTCCTGGCCGCAGTATGTGCTGGTTATTGTTTAAATCTGAATTTTCACAACCAGTTCACACCCAAGACACCAAGGGTAGCTACAGTGCCTATTAAAAGTATTCACCCCCCTTGGTGTTTTTCCTAATTTGTTGCATTACAGCCTGTAATTTACATGGATTTTTATTTGGATTTTATGTAATGGACCAACACAAAATAGTCCAAATTGTGTGTGTGTGTGCATGTGTGAGTGTGTGTGTGTGTGTGTGAGTGTGTGTGCATGTGTGAGTGCTTGTGTGAGTGTGAATCCTGGAGCCTGTGAGCCAGTTTCCATCGGCTCAATGCTGGCAAGCTGTCGGACTGACTGTGTTCTACCTATGGGCACTTCAGTGGCCCGTTAGCGGCAGGCTAACCTCCTGTGTCACTGTTTTACATTCGCTGTGTTAGCACCGTCTCCACTCTCCGCATATTGATGTGCTTTGTTCTGCCACTCATCTTCCCCGGTCTCTCTCACAGAAGGGATATTTAATCTCAGTCAGGCTAACCTGGTTAAATGGAGCTGAAATTAAATAAAACTGCTCTCCTCTGCACCGTCTCACCTGTGCCGATTTGCAGAATGCTGACATTCCAACAGTAGGTCAGTAGAGAGCACATACACACATATGTACACACACACACATACACACAAACACACACAGTGCTCCTGTGATGGGTCTACACACACACACACAAATACACACAGTGCTCCTATACCAGAACTACACACACACTCAGTGCTCCTATAACAGGACCACACACACACACACACACACACACTCAGTGCTCCTATAACAGGACCACACACACACACACACACACACACACACACACTCAGTGCTCCTATAACAGGACCACACACACACACACACACACACACTCACACAGTGATCCTGTGACAGGTCTATACGAACACACACACACACACACACACACACTCAGTGCTCCTATAACAGGACCACACACACACACACACACACTCAGTGCTCCTATAACAGGACCACACACACACACACACACACACACACACAGTGATCCTGTGACAGGTCTATACGCACACACACACACACACACACACACACACTCACACAGTGATCCTGTGACAGGTCTATACGCACACACGTGATCACTGTAATAGCTCTGTCCTGTCCTGGCTCTGTCCTCACATGTACAGAGTACTGCCATCTGTCTCTGTTCAGACAGACACTTTCCATTGTCTTAGGGGTGTGAATAATTACCATGTTAAAGGTATAGTTCTGAGTTTTTTAGGTTTTTTGCAGGTCTTACGCTGTGCTGACATGCAGCTGTTTGTGCTGTCATAGAGATACAACAGGCTTTGATACAGATCATTCAATGAGGGGAGAAAGACAAGGTAAAACAACAACCCTGCAGCTGCCTCTGTCGGTCAACTCAAACACGGACCGACAGACAAACCCACAGACAGGCAGACACTAAAACATGGACAGACAGACAGACAGACAGATGGACCCACAGACAGACAAACACACATACACACACACACAAAGTGCTTCTTTTAAGAAAGAAAATGAGACAAACAGCCAAACCCACTCCTCCTTTATTCAAAAGGAGGAGGCTTTAGTGGATTGGAACACAAGTGCGTTTGTTGCAGTAATTATTCATTGGACTTTCGTCGGGAATTGTAACAGCACCGTGGAACAAATAAGCGTGAAAAATATCTCCACGCCAGTTATCTGCTCCCAACTACAATAAAATACCCGGAGCACTCCTGAGAAATGAGCGCAAAGGCTCACAGAGTTACTGAGCCTCACCGAGACCGATATTAGAGCGATATAAGAGCGATGTATCCTGTAGACATAAAGAAGCTCCAGAGCAGGAGGTCAAACGCAGCCCTTATTTATGCTGGGTATAACCCTGCTCTGGGTGCGTTTAACTGAATAACACATCGCCTCCACTTGTGTAACGTGTCCCAGATTACATGCGAGAGAGACGTGGTCACTGTGCACCACACAGGCTAGGGAAACAGCACTCTACTGCCCTCAGGTGGTCATGGTGGAAATGTACCCTTTTTTCTTGGATTGATCACGTAACCATCGAGTTTACAGCCTTGAGGACAATGTGTTAAAGTACGGCCTGAGATCTGTGTTAAAGTGCGGCCTGAGATCTGTGTAAAGTGCGGCCTGAGATCTGTGTTAAAGTGCGGCCTGAGATCTGTGTAAAGTACGGCCTGAGAACTGTGTTATTGTTTCACATAAAGAAAGATGCACCATTCTCACATGGATCTCATTGTGCTCATTTTGAAGAGTGACTGCATCGTGAAAGATGCGGATTCAGTGCTTTTTATGGGCGGAGCAGACTGTATCCCAGGCTCCACACTTTCTCCAAACAGACTCTTAAACCTCCTTTTGTTCCACGGACAGAAGGGGGGAATTGGGGGATCCGTTGCTTTGGGGTCTGCAGCACTTCTCTGGTCCTCAGATTGTGGAAATTTTATACGTTTATAAAAATAGCTTGAGAAATTACACAAGGGGACATTAAACTGGTTCATTTGTCTGCTTAAATGTGAGCTAGTTTTCATTATATTTGACCCTATTTTGGGGAACTTTTTCAAATTAGACCACTGTACAATTCTAAGATGATTCTCACTGTGCCTGTTTTTAAACTGTAGTGCTCACAGTAGCTGAGTGAACCCCGCTCATTAAGAGGACTCACAGATGTAAAGCCACATGGCAGCGTGACATGGGCGCATGCAGCCCACCTGAGCGCAACACCTCTCCCCCTAGAGCACGTCACACACCATCTCCAGTCAGCCTCACACACCCCAGCGGTCTGTGTGTTTAGTCAGCCTCACACACCCCAGCGGTCTGTGTGTTTAGTCAGCCTCACACACCCCAGCGGTCTGTGTGTTTAGTCAGCCTCACACACCCCAGCGGTCTGTGTGTTTAGTCAGCCTCACACACCCCAGCGGTCTGTGTGTTTCGTCAGCCTCACACACCCCAGCGGTCTGTGTGTTTAGTCAGCCTCACACACCCCAGCGGTCTGTGTGTTTAGTCAGCCTCACACACCCCAACGGTCTGTGTGTTTAGTCAGCCTCACACACCCCAGCGGTCTGTGTGTTTAGTCAGCCTCACACACCCCAGCGGTCTGTGTGTTTAGTCAGCCTCACACACCCCAGCGGTCTGTGTGTTTAGTCAGCCTCACACACCCCAGCGGTCTGTGTGTTTAGTCAGCCTCACACACCCCAGCGGTCTGTGTGTTTCGTCAGCCTCACACACCCCAGCGGTCTGTGTGTTTCGTCAGCCTCACACACCCCAGCGGTCTGTGTGTTTAGTCAGCCTCACACACCCCAGCGGTCTGTATGTTTAGTCAGCCTCACACACCCCAGCGGTCTGTGTGTTTCGTCAGCCTCACACACCCCAGCGGTCTGTGTGTTTCGTCAGCCTCACACACCCCAGCGGGTCTGTGTGTTTAGTCAGCCTCACACACCCCAGCGGTCTGTATGTTTAGTCAGCCTCACACACCCCAGCGGTCTGTGTGTTTCGTCAGCCTCACACACCCCAGCGGTCTGTGTGTTTCGTCAGCCTCACACACCCCAGCGGGTCTGTGTGTTCTGTTCTGTTCAGGTCTTCCTGCCGTTGTGGTTCAGGTTTCAGAGCAGCTGCACATCTTGGAGAGCTTTTTACGCCTTGGGACTTTTTATGGAGGAACACCTCCAGCACGGCCCAAACCAGTCACCGCAGCAGCGCTCCTGCAGTGTTTTTACAGCATTTCGCTGGCGTACCCGTCTCTCCTCCTGCACATGTGACTCTGTCTCCGCCAGAGCCAGCCCCCCCTCCACATGGCTCAGGCGCAGTGGGAGGGGCTCAGGGAAAAGCCAGAACGGGGTGACTCAGTTCACACATCCCCTCAGACTGGAGACCTGGCGGGATGGGAGGCGGGACGCGGCGTCCGCCATCCGCACGGACTGTCTTCGCGCGCTATTCTGGGCATGTGACTCAAGGCTGACACCTCCAGGAGACGGAGGCGTGTGCGTGGGACTGCGCCCGTGCGGCCGCTGATTCAGACCTCATTATCCCGCGCTCTCCTGCGAGGGGACAGCGCAGCTTGCAGCCCCCGCTCAGAGGAAGCGCAGGGCGCGCTCTCTCCCGTTATCTCTGATCTGAGCCTCACTGCCAGGCTCTCTGTTGAATGCGTCTGATGTGTGGCCCTTTGTGTAGAGTATCCTCCATGAGCTCGGCCCTGTGGGCCACTTATTCATGCCCTGAATTACTCACTGAGACAGTTTTACCCTCTTCCATGAGGGTAGTTATTACATATATTCAGTGTCTCCCTCGGAGCAGAGGTGAATGAGCAGGTAAAGCGGGCATCTGCTTGGGGTCCCGCGCAAGAAGAGGCCCCAGAGGGCGACTCACTTTAATGACATGAAGGCAAGGACCACCAGACAGAGGGGCCCCGTGGCATCTTCTGTCCTGAATCAGCACCAAGGGGCCGGACACACTCTGTCCAGCTGCCCAGGTACACCCACTCATCACACTGACTGGGGTACATAGGCATGTCTCACAAGCTGCCACTAGATGGCAGTATGATCTCAAGACAACCTATAAAACCAGACAATGCCTGTCTTTGTAGACAATCTCTGTTGCATTTCATTTGACAAGTTATTTGTGCCTTGAACTTATAAAATCACCACATTAATCTGTGTTTCATAGAGTTAATGTTTATATGTTTTCAGAATCTGAATTACATGGTCAACCACTTCACAGGATCTATGAACTATAGTATGTGTATCTATATGGCTGTGTGCATGATTTTATTCATTTGCCAAATTTTTAACTAACACATCCATGCATTTCCTCTGTCATCAAACATCTCCTTTCCTTTTGCCTGGCTGTTTGGACATGGCCTCAGTGTTGTAAGCTCTCTAAGTTCCCTGAGGAGAAACGGAGCCAAACCCGCAAGTGCGTGTGCAGCACCTGTGCAGCATGCCACCAAGTGACAAACTCTACACCTGACAGAAAACTTCAGCTGACCACAGTCCACAACCGTCACCTCCCTGCAACCTGGGACCTGGAACATACTTTGACAGCCATCTTAACCCTCTCTGCTGAGGTTTGTCTGGAAGTGATTGAATGTGTACAGTCAGTATGTTTTTTTAGATAGCTGACATAAAACAGTTCCAGTAAATCTGGTCTCTGTGTGCCTTCATTTTGTTAGACTCTGCTGGGAAATATTCCAAAGTAGTTAAATGGCACAGTATTGCTATGTTCCCGTACGTCGCCAGCTATCGCTGTTTGAAATGTTTTTTTCCGTACATCCTGCCGACCGGTTTACATTCCGTGGGTTTCCAGCGCCCGGTTCGTTCCGCACATGGAAAGGCAAACTCGTGAGAGGTACACCGCGTTCTCTCGCGCAGAGCCCCTGTTGCGCGCGCGGATGAATGGAGCGCACTGACGGCGCGTGATTACAAACATTGTGTCGCGTGCCGTGTTAAACCGCCCAGGTCGTATCTGACCCGCTGACCCACAGAAAGGTCTGCTCGTTTTTCCATAAATAATTGGAGTGGAAAAATTGCACGGTCTAGCCGAACTTCCCCATGCAGACCCAAAACCCCACAGGGTTAACATTTCGATGACATCATCGGGTTCAGACGAAGTGAACATTTGTGGACAACGTTTTTCCAAAATCAACAACTTCAGTTCCAGCGAGGGGACTACAATAGACACTTTTAACTTGCGCGCACAGTGGTGAAAAGGACCTTCTGCACACAGACAGACAGGAGCAAGACACAGGACTTGGGTAAGGGTTTTCACCATTTCATTTTCTGTGACATGTAGAACTGTGCGTGCCATTTCCCATATGAAAAGAGTCAGCAAGTTTTTGGCATGAGTGATGCAATGCTATTGGCCCTGTAAGTGGCAAAGTTATCATTTTTAACCGGTAACAATGAACTCATAGCTCACAATAAACGTCACATTTCTGTATTTGCACAGCAAAAAAGCGTCGCTGATGGGAAAAGAGCAGTCGGGTAGCATGTTTTAACCGTTGAGACAGAATTTTTATCCTTAGAGTTTTATAAACCTCTCACCTCAGTGAATAAGGGAGGCGTGACCAAACACAGCTGGGTCCCTGCGCCTCCTCCATATCTGGGAGTTTTACGGTTTACATCACAGTCCTATTTTGTGCGAAATTCCTGTTCTTTTAGCTGTGACCTGCTGTTTTATTTAACGACTCACATAAGACACCAGGGTCTAAAGAGTACGTGGGGAGTATGATCAAAGGAAAGAAGCCAAGCAGGGAACAACTGAACTCACCAAAGCAAGGGCTGTTAGAAGTTTTGTTCCGGTCTTCAGGCCACCTCCATGGGCATTGTGCCGTTTCCTGTATTTACATTTCTGGGGCAGTTCGATCAGGTTTTTATTGAAGACTGATGAAAAGTGTAAAATTAAACTCAAACCTAACGTGCGGTTCTGGGTTACTTTCAACGGGGTTTTTAAAACACAACAAAGAGATGACGGGTTAACCCCACGCTGCCCTACATCTCCAGCTCCCGCTATCACAAACTTAAAAGCTTTCTCCAAACCTTACCTGTTAAACCTCTTGGACCGGAAGCGCACGTGACTGTAAGCGAAAAGTGTGGAGCTGTGTTAGCCCCTCAATCGTGGCGCAATGATGAAGGTACCAGCTTTCTGTATTCTAGATATTTGGGGTTTCTGCTGTGGTAAGAAGGGAAAAAATCTCAGACAGGTGGCACCAAGTAGGGAACCCCTGTCCCGTAGAGACTGAGAAACGTAAATATTTTGCTGTTAATCTGTGAACATAGCACGGCTGAACTCAGAACACAAATGGAATGAACATTAGATACTGCAGTCAAAAACCAGAGAGAATAATGAGAGTGAAGAGAAAGGCTCTGGCTTTCGTAGAGACAGGTGAAGGTAGGGTGGACACAGGTGGACAGTGAGGGCTCACAGTGGAGTGAAGTGTATTATGGCATGATGATGAGAGATTGGACAGATAGCCCTGAGTTTGCTGGTGCACTGCCCAGCCAGAGCTCCTGTACACCTTAGCCCCATAAACATAATGGCTTCAGTACGTATCCAGCTGTATAAAACGGTAGTGCGTAAAAGTTTAAGCTGTGTAAACGGCAGTGTGTAAAAGTGTGTAAACAGTAGTGTGTAAAAGTGTAAGCTGTAAAACGGTAGTGCGTAAAAGTTTAAGCTGTGTAAACAGTAGTTTGTAAAAGTGTGTAAAATGATCTGGATCAGGGTCTCTGCTGCACGCCTGACGCACTGACTGGTGCGTAGTGCTTGGCTGTTGCTGTGGCAGCCCCAGTGCTCCACAAAGCTGAACAACATGTGGCCATACTCACACTCCATATTGGAGAGGGGTAGGTTCAAAGGTCAGCAGTCATGTGACCAGACTCCCCCATGTCTCCTTTGACCTAATGTGATTGTACAGGAGACATCTGGGACATTCCAGCACTGAAACACCCCAGCTCAACGCTGATATGGGGGGGGGGAGGGGATGTAGAACAGTAAACGATGCCAAGGGCTGTTTGGCTCAATGTTTACCTTCATAAGAATCACAGTCGTAACAATTACAGAATAGCTTCTATACCTCTGGCTCCAGGTAATTTCCAATTAGAGTTTTAACAAGAATAAATAATATGAAAGAAATTTCATACAGGGATACACATTTGGAAAGATGCACAGGTCATTGCTGGCCGATGCTCTGCCTTTGTGTTTGAATGTGTGTGTGTGTGTTTGAAACACATGCACACAAACACACACACACACTCACACACACACATATGTCCACACACTCACACACACACACTCACACACACATACACATGCACACACACACAAACACATGCACACAAACACACCCATGCACTCTGACACACTCACACATACACATGCACATGCACGCAAACACACATACACACACACTGACACCTGTATCAGTAAACCAAGCAACCTGAAAATGAGATAAACCCCAGTGTACTTGGGGTTGTGATTGGCTGAAGGAAGCTGTATGGGCAGGTCCACATCAACAGCACAGCTGGTAGTTGAACCTTCCCCCTTCATCGCTCTGTTTCAGTGTGGGATGGGGGGGGGGGGTCACAGGCAATCTGATACGATCCCCATGGCTCTTCAGCTTAGTCACCAAAACACAAAACAGACACCCACCATACCGCGTGGGAGAAATGGCTGGGTTTCCAAAACAGGCCTGTATGGATCAACCTCCCCTCAGTGTTTAAGTCTGTGGTACAGTCTTGGTTAGGATTATAATCGTACAGTTATAAGCCTGCAGAGTTATAGTACTATGAGCCTGACCAGGCTGCTCAGAACCTTACAGCACTATGAGCCTGACCAGGCTGCTCATAACCTTACAGCACTATGAGCCTGACCAGGCTGCTCATAACCTTACAGCGCTATGAGCCTGACCAGGCTGCTCATAACCTTACAGCACTATGAGCCTGACCAGGCTGCTCATAACCTTACAGCACTATGAGCCTGACCAGGCTGCTCATAACCTCACAGCGCTATGAGCCTGACCGGGCCGCTCATAACCTCACAGCGCTATGAGCCTGACCAGGCCGCTCATAACCTTACAGCGCTATGAGCCTGACCAGGCCGCTCATAACCTTACAGCACTATGAGCCTGACCGGGCCGCTCATAACCTTACAGCGCTATGAGCCTGACCGGGCCGCTCATAACCTTACAGCACTATGAGCCTGACCGGGCCGCTCATAACCTTACAGCACTATGAGCCTGACCGGGCCGCTCATAACCTTACAGCACTATGAGCCTGACCAGGCCGCTCATAACCTTACAGCACTATGAGCCTGACCGGGCCGCTCATAACCTTACAGCACTATGAGCCTGACCAGGCCGCTCATAACCTTACAGCACTATGAGCCTGACCGGGCCGCTCATAACCTTACAGCACTATGAGCCTGACCAGGCCGCTCATAACCTTACAGCACTATGAGCCTGACCAGGCCGCTCATAACCTTACAGCACTATGAGCCTGACCAGGCCGCTCATAACCTTACAGCACTATGAACCTGACCAGGCTGCTCATAACCTTACAGCACTATGAGCCTGACCAGGCTGCTCATAACCTTACAGCACTATGAGCCTGACCAGGCTGCTCATAACCTTACAGCACTATGAGCCTGACCGGGCCGCTCATAACCTTACAGCACTATGAGCCTGACCAGGCTGCTCATAACCTTACAGCACTATGAGCCTGACCAGGCTGCTCATAACCTTACAGCACTATGAGCCTGACCAGGCTGCTCATAACCTTACAGCACTATGAGCCTGACTGGGCTGCTCATAACCTTACAGCACTATGAGCCTGACCAGGCTGCTCACAACCTTACAGCGCTATGAGCCTGACCAGGCTGCTCATAACCTTACAGCGCTATGAGCCTGACCAGGCTGCTCATAACCTTACAGCACTATGAGCCTGACCGGGCCGCTCATAACCTTACAGCACTATGAGCCTGACCAGGCTGCTCATAACCTTACAGCACTATGAGCCTGACCAGGCTGCTCATAACCTTACAGCGCTATGAGCCTGACCAGGCTGCTCATAACCTTACAGCACGATGAGCCTGACAGGGCTGCTCATAACCTTACAGCGCTATGAGCCTGACCAGGCTGCTCATAACCTTACAGCACTATGAGCCTGACCAGGCTGCTCATAACCTTACAGTACCTCGTAACCTAATGTACTTCAGCCCTGCAGGTGAGAAATGTTGCCCTCTGATGTGGATTTTTTAGTGCGTTATTGCAGCAATGTGCAAGATTAGGAGTGAACCTGGGTGACCTGTGAAAGGTATGGCCCTGGGAGTTTCAGACTGCAGCAGAGACAGACAGACAGAAGGACAGACATACAGACGCGTGTGTCCAGCGCTCTCCCCTTGCCTGCCCTTTTCCTCACGCCCTTACCCCCTCCCCATTTGTGGCTGTGAAGTGTAGGTGGCCATAGAGTCTATTTCTGTCTCTGGTTAACCCCCCTGCCTCCCCTTTTCCCAAAGTCCCCAAACTGAGCATGTGCACTGGGCAGGAAGTGACATCATAGCCTGCCAGGGCCCCCAGAGAGGTTTATTTATGGGGCTGAATTTATGGGAAAGCCACAGCCTTTACTCACTCACTTAGTCCACTGAGCTCCTCAGTGTGCGTGTTAGAGCTGCTCCAGTGACTGTGAGCTCCTCAGCGTGTGTGTTAGAGCTGCTTCAGTGACTGTGAGCTCCTCAGTGTGCGTGTTAGAGCTGCTCCAGTGACTCTGAGCTCCTCGGTGTGCCTGTTAGAGCTGCTCCAGTGACTGTGAGCTCCTCAGTGTGTGTGTTAGAGCTGCTCCAGTGACTGTGAGCTCCTCAGTGTGCGTGTTAGAGCTGCTCCAGTGACTGTGAGCTCCTCGGTGTGCCTGTTAGAGCTGCTCCAGGGCATTCCTGTGGCTCAGGATGCTGGCACGTCTCCCTGACCCAGGAATACCACATCTCCAACCCAGAACCTCCATTCCTCTGCCCCATCTCTCAGCGACGAGTGTCACTGAATATGAGTACTCTGAATCACACAGAGCCAAGTATCACTGAGTCACTGAGTCTGAGTACTCTGAGTCACACACTCTGAGTCTGCGCTGTTGGTGTAGCTGCTTAGCTTCAGCAGTGTGAAAGTAGAAGGGTACAGGGTGGTGTGGCTGCTTAGCTTCAGCAGTGTGACAGTAGAAGGGTACAGGGTGGTATGGCTGCTTAGCTTCAGCAGTGTGACAGTAGAAGGGTACAGGGTGGTATGGCTGCTTAGCTTCAGCAGTGTGACAGTAGAAGGGTACAGGGTGGTGTGGCTGCTTAGCTTCAGCAGTGTGACAGTAGAA
>JAFBMS010000486.1:27500-101272 GCA_019788955.1 Albula glossodonta
TTATACCACTCTGCTAGCCCTGTGCGCCATGCTTATACCTCTCTGCTAGCCCTGTGTGCCATGCTTATACCTCTCTGCTAGCCCTGTGTGCCAGTCTTATACCTCTCTGCTAGCCCTGTGTGCCAGGCTTATACCTCTCTGCTAGCCCTGTGTGCCAGGCTTATACCTCTCTGCTAGCCCTGTGTGCCATGCTTATACCACTCTGCTAGCCCTGTGTGCCAGTCTTATACCTCTCTGCTAGCCCTGTGTGCCATGCTTATACCTCTCTGCTAGCCCTGTGTGCTAGCCCTGTGTGCCAGTCTTATACCTCTCTGCTAGCCCTGTGTGCTAGCCCTGTGTGCCAGTCTTATACCTCTCTGCTAGCCTTTAAGCCTCTCTGTTATGCTCTTATACTCACACCTTCCCAGAGTCCAGAGTCTATGCTGCTGTCGCAGATGAGCCTATAGTGAGCAGTGAATGCCTCTGAGGTGATGCAGAGGTTCAGTAGTCAGGTGATTCATCCGCCTCTGGGTTACTGTAGCTGTGTGACTCAAATGCAGACATGTAGCTGTGTGACTCAAATGCAGACATGTTGCTGTGTGACTCAAATGCAGACACGCAGCTGTGTGACTCAAATGCAGACATGTTGCTGTGTGACTCAAACGCAGACACGCAGCTGTGTGACTCAAACGCAGACACGTAGCTGTGTGACTCAAACGCAGACACGTAGCTGTGTGACTCAAACGCAGACACGTAGCTGTGTTACTCAAACGCAGACACGTAGCTGTGTGACTCAAACGCAGACACGCAGCTGTGTGACTCAAACGCAGACACGTAGCTGTGTGACTCAAACGCAGACACGCAGCTGTGTGACTCAAACGCAGACACGCAGCTGTGTGACTCAAACGCAGACACGTAGCTGTGTGACTCAAACGCAGACACGCAGCTGTGTGACTCAAACGCAGACACGCAGCTGTGTGACTCAAACGCAGACACGTAACTGTGTGACTCAAACGCAGACACGTAGCTGTGTGACTCAAACACAGACACGTAGCTGTGTGACTCAAACGCAGACACGTCTGCTGAGATCCTGCTGAATGATGACTCTGATTCTGCCCTCTGTCTCACGCTGAATGATGACTCTGATTCTGCCCTCTGTCACACGCTGAATGATGACTCTGATTCTGCCCTCTGTCTCACGCTGAATGATGACTCTGATTCTGCCCTCTGTCTCACGCTGAATGATGACTCTGATTCTGCCCTCTGTCTCACGCTGAATGATGACTCTGATTCTGCCCTCTGTCTCACGCTGAATGATGACTCTGATTCTGCCCTCTGTCTCACGCCTGAGAGACTGAGGGATCAAACTGTGGAGCACAGACTGATCTGAGGGTGGTGTGTGGGTCCGGGCCGTGGTGTGGAGCACAGACTGTGCTGAGGGTGGTGTGTGGGTCCGGCCCGTGGTGTGGAGCACAGACTGTGCTGAGGGTGGTGTGTGGGTCCGGCCCGTGGTGTGGAGCACAGACTGTGCTGAGGGTGGTGTGTGGGTCCAGCCCGTGGTGTGGAGCACAGACTGTGCTGAGGGTGGTGTATGGGTCCAGGCCGTGGTGTGGAGCCTGACCCTCTGCTGGCTCTGTGGCAGGTATCCAGGCTGCGGCGGGCGTGCCCTCAGACCAGTTTATGCTGCAGAGAGCACGGCTGGCTGACGGACAGGAGTCGCTGCACAAGAGCATCCTGCCAGGGGACATCGGCCTCATGCAGCCCAGCACTGGTAAGAGCGCCGCCCTGCTGCCAGGGAGGGGTTAATAAGCTGTATTAAGTGCTGATTGTTAATGTTCCATACTGGCCCTCAGACGGGGAGGTGCAGGATGTGTACGCCTTTGATGAGGACAGCAGTGATGCCCCTTGCCCAAAACAACTGGCCAAACAGCTGTCATCTCTCAGGGAAAGCAGAGACACTGATGCCCCCAGCCCTGCCCCAAAGGTATGCCCCACCCCCCCATCTGGACTTGCTTCTGTCTGTCTCCTCTCTCTCTTATTTCTCATAGTTCTGCCCGTCTGTCTCCCAGGTTACTGCAGGGTTCCTCAAGCACTCCACTAATGAGCAGCCGGTCTGTCACCCAAGAGCTGCTGCAGAGCCAATCAGCATGGCTGCCCCTGGCAAGGCAGGCCCCACCCTGGTGAAGGTAACCTGCACAGCCTTCTCTGTGTTATTAGTGCAGCTAGCTGAGTTACACAGCTAGCTCAAATAACACAGCAAGTGCAGCTCTGTTAAATATAGGTCAAATGGTACTGCTAGAATAGCTAGCCCACTGACATATCTATCTCAGACAGCACAGCCAATGAAGCTAGCTCAGATAGCACAGCTAGTTCTGTTAGCTCAGCACAGCTAGCGCCGATGCATTTGTGTAGAAGTCGAGCTCCTCTGGGATTTTGGAGCATGCCTCTCACCCCCTTACTGTCCTCCCCTCCTGTAGCAGAGCCAGCCCAGGGCAGCACCCGAAAGGGGCCGGGTTAAGAGGGTCCGGGAGGGCCTGGAAGGGCGGGGACCGAGGGTGAGGAAGCTGAAGTACCACCAGTACATCCCGCCGGACCAGAGGGCAGGGCCCAGTGAGCTGTGCGAGCCGCACCTGGACTCTGCATATGCCCAAACGCTGCAGCAGCAGCAGATCTTTCTGCAGCTCCAGATCCTGCAGCATCAGCACAGCTACCAGGCCCTTCCAGCCCCCAAAAACACGTACGTCCCCTCCGCCCCCCCGAAAACACGTACGTCCCCTCCGCCCCCCCGAAAACACGTACGTCCCCTCCGCCCCCCTGAAAACACGTACATTTCCCTACCCCCTGAAAATACATACGCCCCCCCCCCCCACGCCCTGCCCCCATAAAAACACATAAGCCCCCCCACCCCACCCCCCAAAAACATGTACGTACAGACCTCTACACTGTGTTGTAGTTGCCAAGGCCCACTGCTGGGTGCAAACCTGCAATCCCCAGTTGCTTTGAGTTCTCTCAGCCGAGGCATTGCTAAAAGGTTGCAAGTTTGATTGCCACGAGATACGACACTATCATTGTATGCTTGAGCAAGGTACACCACCTGCATTCAGTATCTTGCTGTATAAATGGATATTGTCTAAAAAGATAAGCTGTGTAATTTTTGCTGGAAAATAGCTAAATGCCTAAAAATGTCTCCCCCTGCAGACTGGTGGCAGAAATGCAGAATGGCAGCAACAGACTGACACAGAATGAAAATGGCAGCCTGTCGACCCTAAATGCAGTGCCCTGCCTTAAGCCAGTCCCTGTGGTGCCCAGCCCTGCCCCCCTGAGCACTAACCACACGCCCCTACCCGCCAAACTGGGTGAGATGAAGGTGAGCAAAACCACAGACCGGATTTGCAAGCTTAAGAGGTGGATTACTATTATTTCTGTTTCCTTTTCTTTTAAAATGTGAGTGCCATGCAATATTTTAACTTGCTGTACCAATCACACCAGGGGGCTGTGCATAAGTGTCACAAGGGCCAATGAAATGCCCCTCCCTGGGTTGGGACTCTCTCTCCCTCCAGGTTGCCAGATTGAGGCAGGAGCTGAAGCTGAGGGGTCTTCCTGTCTCTGGGACTAAGTTTGAGCTGTGCGAGAGGCTGCGGCCATACCAGGACTCACCACAGGGGGTGCCAGAGAGCTGCAGTGGCAGTCCTGCTCCCCCAGCATCTCCTGCCACCTCCGAGCTCTCCTCCCTTAGCTCTGAAGAGGGGGGTGGGGCCACAGACTCCCAGGGTAAGACCCCACCCCCGTCTGGCCACACCCCGGGGGCGCTGCCGCAGAGATCCCTCCCAGAGGAGGAGCAGCTGAGGGAGAAGGAACAGCTGATCCAGGCACTGAAGGAGCAGCTACAGCAGGAGCAGCGAAGGGTGGAGGAGCTCAGGAGCCAGCTGCAGGGCGTGGGGAGGTGGAGCCAGGTCACAGAAGGGCAGGGCCACAAGGGGGTGGGGCCCAGTCCCACCAGTGAGGAGGAGGAGAGCAGTGGGGGGTCCTCAAACTGCCTTGTCCGCTCTGTCCAGCCTGTAGCAGCTGAAGGAGAAGAATCTCATTCAAACCCTCAGCCAGACCAGCCACAGGCCACACCTGGCAACCAGACTCTGCAGCCTAGCAACAGCATCAGCCTGCAGGTAAGCCCATCAGCCAGTAATGGGACATCACAGATGCTCTGTTACTGAGAAGCTCAACTCCTGCTGTTCTGTGCTTTCCTGTCTAGAGGGTTTTGTCAGATTCCTTACAGTGGCGAGATGTTCCACCCCTGTTGCACTAAACCCTGAGGTTATAGTTAGCGCCACGTGGTTATAGTTAGCTCCACGCGGTTATAGTTAGCGCCGTGCGGTTATAGTTAGCGCCATGAGGTTGTAGTTAGCGCCATGAGGTTATAGTTAGCGGCATGAGGTTATAGTTAGCGCCATGCGGTTATAGTTGGCGCCACGTGGTTATAGTTAGCGCCATGCGGTTATAGTTAGCGCCACGTGGTTATAGTTAGCGCCATGCGGTTATAGTTAGCGCCACGTGGTTATAGTTAGCGCCACGTGGTTATAGTTAGCGCCGTGCGGTTATAGTTAGCGCCATGAGGTTATAGTTAGCGCCATGAGGTTATAGTTAGCGCCACGTGGTTATAGTTAGCGGCATGAGGTTATAGTTAGCGCCATGCGGTTATAGTTAGCGCCACGTGGTTATAGTTAGCGCCATGAGGTTATAGTTAGCGCCATGCGGTTATACTTAGCACCATGATGTTATAATTAGCGCCATGCGGTTATAGTTAGCGTCATGCGGTTATAGTTAGCGCCATGCAGTTATAGTTAGTGCAGCTCTTCTGTCACATAGGGGACTATGTGACAGCTACCTACTGAAATCAGCTGGTTTAGTGCACACGTGTGAACACATTTTAGAGCTTGTATTTTCTGAGCCCTGTGTGCACCTGGTTTCATTGAGGTCATTAGTGCAGTGTTCTTACATTAACCTGTCTGATCTACAGCACATGCAGTGTTTTTCATTATATCCCTCAGATCAGTTCTATTTGTGTATTTATCAGAAATTATGCAGTACATGAACAGTGACACTGTACTGTGTGTAAGTCTCCGCCCCCGTTCCTCACAGCCAATCCATACCCTCCAGCAGCCCACCTTCACTGACCATACCCCCAGGATGAAGGACCCGCCCTGTTATGAGGACGCTGTCAAACAAACCTGCAGCCTGCAGGTACAGGTTACACACTGTGCACACACTCACCTCTCACCTCTCACAACTCACTCACTCACACAAACACACACACACATGCACACACATACACACATACACACACAGATGCAAGCACAAACCCACAGACATTTACTCCCCACTGTTTCTTTAACTGTAGGTTCCCATGGTAATCAGCCAGCAGATGGACGACCTGTTTGACATACTGATTGAGACCGGAGGTGAGTGTGTATGTGTGTGTGTGTGTGTGTGTGTGTACGTGAGTGTGTACGTGTGTACGTGTGTGTAGTGTACACAGTCAGCTTTTGAGTGTTAGTGTGTAGTGTATGTACTGTTTGTGAGTACGTGTGTGTGTTTGTATGTGTGTAGTGTATACAGTGAGCATTTGGGTGTCAGTGTGTAGTGTATGTATTGAGTGTGAGTACGTGTGTGTATGTGTGTGTTGTGTATACAGTGAGCATTTGGGTGTCAGTGTATGTAGTGTATGTATTGAGTGTGAGTATGTGTGTGTATGTGTGTGTTGTATATACAGTGAGCATTTGGGTGTTTGTGTGTGTAGTGTATGTATTGAATGTGAGTATGTGTGTGTATGTGTGTGTGGTGTATACAGTGAGCATTTGGGTGTCAGTGTATGTAGTGTATGTATTGAGTGTGAGTGCGTGTGTGTATGTGTGTGTAATGTATGTTGTGAGCATTTGGGTGTCAGTGTATGTAGTGTATGTATTGAGTGTGAGTACGTGTGTGTATGTGTGTGTGGTGTATACAGTGAGCATTTGGGTGTCAGTGTATGTAGTGTATGTATTGAGTGTGAGTACGTGTGTATATGTGTGTAGTGTATACAGTGAGCATTTGGGTGTCAGTGTGTGTAGTGTGTGTGTTGAGTGTGAGTACGTGTGTATATGTGTGTAGTGTATACAGTGAGCATTTGGGTGTCAGTGTATGTAGTGTGTGTGTTGAGTGTGAGTACGTGTGTGTATGTGTGTAGTGTATACAGTGAGCATTTGTGTGTCAGTGTGTGTAGTGTGTGTGTTGAGTGTGAGTGTGCAGTAAATGTGAAAGTGACCCTGTGCTAACCCCTTCACTGTCTGGCTCTTTGTTTCTCTGGTATAGAAATCTCTCCCTTGGTCAGGCAGAGTCTGGTGTTTCCTGCGGTAACGGCCAGTGTGACCACCATGCCAATCAGCACTGCCCTGTCCCGCCCCCCACCGCAGATACAGATGGCCCCGCCCACACCAAACTCTGACCACGTGCCCTCCCTGGTTACCCTGGCAACAGACCAGCAACTGCCGGCTTTCCTGGAGGATGCACTGGTGGGCGGGGCAGGGGCGGAGCAGTCAAAGACTCTGTGTTGCTCCCTATTGGACAGTCCCATGGAGGAGGCTCTGCCCCCAGAGGCTGGCCCCACCTTCTCTCCGCTGGACAGCGGGCTGAATGGAATGGAGTGGGTGGACCTCACAGCGCTAGCCGGGTCTGAGTGGCTGGACACACACCACCTCCAGGTCCGGCTTAACTGGGACTGAAGAGTTTCTGACTGGCCAGTGGTTTGGTCCTGGACAACAGGAGAGAAGGTGATCTTGGAGCTGGCAGCCAAGGGAACCTTCCTCTAGGGTGGGACTGTAACGGAGCTCTGCTCTCCTGGACCTGGGGGCAGGGTGGGATTGTAGCAGAGCTCTGCTCTCCTGGACCTGGGGGCAGGGTGGGACTGTAATGGAGCTCTGCTCTCCTGGACCTGGGGGCAGGATGGGACTGTAGCGGAGCTCTGCTCTCCTGGACCTGGGGGCAGGATGGGACTGTAGCGGAGCTCTGCTCTCCTGGACCTGGGGGCAGGATGCGATTGTAATGGAGCTCTGCTCTCCTGGACCTGGGGGCAGGATGCGATTGTAACGGAGCTCTGCTCTCCTGGACCTGGGGGCAGGATGCGATTGTAACGGAGCTCTGCTCTCCTGGACCTGGGGGTAGGATGGGACTGTAGCGGAGCTCTGCTCTCCTGGACCTGGGGGCAGGATGCGATTGTAATGGAGCTCTGCTCTCCTGGACCTGGGGGCAGGATGTGATTGTAACGGAGCTCTGCTCTCCTGGACCTGGGGGCAGGATGCGATTGTAACGGAGCTCTGCTCTCCTGGACCTGGGGGTAGGATGGGACTGTAGCAGAGCTCTGCTCTCCTGGACCTGGGGGCAGGATGGGACTGTAGCAGAGCTCTGCTCTCCTGGACCTGGGGCAGGATGGGACTGTAGCAGAGCTCTGCTCTCTTGGACCTGGGGGCAGGGTGGGACTGTAACGGAGCTCTGCTCTCCTGGACCTGGGGGCAGGATGCGATTGTAATGGAGCTCTGCTCTCCTGGACCTGGGGGCAGGGTGGGACTGTAACGGAGCTCTGCTCTCCTGGACCTGGGGGCAGGATGGGACTGTAATATGGTGACTTCTTTTCCAAAGACTTTTGCTTGATTTTGTGAAAATACCAGACAGGCAATGAGATATTGGAGAGGCCAATGAATGTGTGAATTTACATCTCTGTCCTGTTTGATATAAAACCTGAAACTTAAACTGAAAGTAAATATTACAAGATTACAAACAATGTATTCATTTAAAAAATATTTAAAATTTTCCCTCCTTTCTTTTCCCAAATATTTGCTTTTATTTCCTTGAGAAAAATGGCATACCTTTGTGCACGTGTGTGTGTGTCTACCCAAATACACTTTTGTTGTTTTATCTATACACACTGTCTTGTTCCTATAGAGGGTGCTATTGGCACACACTAGTAATGATCTTTTCTCCCATGCTCTCACTAGCTTTCTCTGGTTTCTGGCTGTAAACGGAATCAAAATGAGAACAAAGTAACTGCAGTCCCATCCGTTAAATCTTCTGCCCTCGATAACTTCACTTGGAAGCATGTGACACTGCACCAATCACACACAAGCACACACTGATATAATTGTGTTGTATTGGTGGAGTGTCACATGTTCCTGTGTGAAGTTTGTAAGATTTCGAGGGCAGAAGATTTTAGGTACTGGACTGCAGCCGCTGTCTGCCTGTCACTGCAGCACACAGCATGCTGGTGCCACCTACAGGCCAAGCAGCAAGGAAGCGCTCAGCAGCCTGTCTCAGGGTTGGCATGGTGGATGTTTCATTTTGCCCTGAAGCAAAACGGTACGTAATGGCAGCGCTCTGATTTGCATGGGCCACGCGGTCCTGACCACTGCGCCTGCTTTTGTGGAAAGAGCAGGGATGGGCCCCATGCACAGGTAACAGGCCCTTGGGCTCTCAGCCTACCTGTGTGAGCAGCACAGGTGGCTCTCCCAGCCCGTGGGCTGCATGGCCGAGTGTGGGATGGCACACGCCCGCTAAAACTGCTCGAAATGCAGATTTGCTGATACAAACACAGGCACTCAAACCGCCCCATTCCTCAGAAACCTGTCAACAAGCGAGGAGAATGCATAAGAATCGACATGCTAAAGGGTCACATTCAAAACCCAAACACAAACCCATTGTTTTACACATTGAGATTTACAGCTGGGAATCAAACCACAACCTGCAGGCTTATTCCCATTACCTTTCCTTTTACTTCCTTGACAGGACCAGTTTGTCTCATTTGAATTTTGGTTTGTTAACACGATACCCTCTTTTTTTAGCTCACAGTTGTGTTTTATTATTTTCAACATTTACAAGTCGAATTACTTCAACATTTTCTCATTTTGTATTTTACATCTGTAGCTCTGATAGTGATCAGAAAAAATATGCTCCTTTCTTAAATTTGATATTGTAGCTGTAATATAAAACTGTACTCTTCTATAACCACATCATCTGACTCACACATTCATATTGGTCCAGAATTCCAGCTACAAAAAAACTACATATGTTTCATAAGCATTTAAAGACTAATAAACACTTATACCAACTGGCATAAATGCTTTGACAGGCTGAGCTTTATGCTACACCAGATGGTAACACCTATTTCCTGTGCCTTGGAATGCCATTGTGACATCATTAGCAGCATGGAAGGTCACATGACACACTCACTGATAGCAGGGCATTTGCTGAAGCACTTAAGTTCTTTGCTCAACAGCAGCACCCGAGAATCAAACCCTCAACCCCTGAGCCCAGCCCTCCTCAAATTACACCCAACTGACATAAATCAAATGACAAAATTCTAAGCAGAAATAGGGTTTGCTCATGGGTAAGAGTCCAGTTTGGATCTGTTTAAACAGGGTTATAAGTCAGGTTTGGCTCTGAGCATTATTTCCAGTGTGGAGCAGACTCAGATCCAGTAAGAGTCTCAGAGGAAGTCTACGGCAGCGTTACCATCGAGTGAAGGTGCCAGAGCCTCCTCTCCCTCTTCCTGTCCAGCACTTCCTGTTCTGTACAACAGACAGAAACCCCCACTGAGGAAGGTACCTTTCCCACAATGCCCCAGGAGTGGGGGCAGAGTCAGTGTGGCGCCTCACAGCCGCGGGACAGTGTGGATTTTGGCTCTGCATTTTGGACACCTGTGTTCAATGTCCTTAGAGCAGGTGGTGCAGAAGGGGATCAGACAGCAGCCCACCACACAGCTGCAGGGAGGAGACACGTCACTGTGATCACAATCACACATGTCATACAGTATATGATTAATAACATCATCATTATTATTGAAGCTTGTAAAACTGGGTCTCAGTTCTAGGACTGTCTAAATAACATTCACAAATCCATTCCGAAAAAGGTAAATAACTAATATCACATATAAAACACATATACACGATTTAAGAGATAACTGATATACTGTAAGTGTACCTGAATTACTGCCCAAGAGTGAAAGTTAGGCATGTCAGAGCAGCAGAGAGCACACACAGCTGCGCAGATCTTACCACAGCAGCAGAGAGCACACACAGCTGCGCAGATCTTACCACAGCAGCAGAGAGCACACACAGCTGCGCAGATCTTACCACAGCAGCAGAGAGCACACACAGCTGCGCAGATCTTACCACAGCAGCAGAGAGCACACACAGCTGCGCAGATCTTACCACAGCAGCAGAGAGCACACACAGCTGCGCAGATCTTACCACAGCAGCAGAGAGCACACACAGCTGCACAGATCTTACCAGAGCAGCAGAGAGCACACACAACTGCGCAGATCTTACCAGAGCAGCAGAGAGCACACACAGCTGCGCAGATCTTACCAGAGCAGCAGAGAGCACACACAGCTGCGCAGATCTTACCAGAGCAGCAGAGAGCACACACAGCTGCACAGATCTTACCACAGCAGCAGAGAGCACACACAGCTGCGCAGATCTTACCAGAGCAGCAGAGAGCACACACAGCTGCGCAGATCTTACCACAGCAGCAGAGAGCACACACAGCTGCGCAGATCTTACCAGAGCAGCAGAGAGCACACACAGCTGCGCAGATCTTACCACAGCAGCAGAGAGCACACACAGCTGCGCAGATCTTACCAGAGCAGCAGAGAGCACACACAGTTGCGCAGATCTTACCACAGCAGCAGAGAGAGCACACACAGCTGCGCAGATCTTACCAGAGCAGCAGAGAGCACACACAGCTGCGCAGATCTTACCACAGCAGCAGAGAGCACACACAGCTGCGCAGATCTTACCACAGCAGCAGAGAGCACACACAGCTGCGCAGATCTTACCACAGCAGCAGAGAGCACACACAGCTGCGCAGATCTTACCAGAGCAGCAGAGAGCACACACAGCTGCGCAGATCTTACCACAGCAGCAGAGAGCACACACAGCTGCGCAGATCTTACCACAGCAGCAGAGAGCACACACAGCTGCGCAGATCTTACCAGAGCAGCAGAGAGCACACACAGCTGCACAGATCTTACCAGAGCAGCAGAGAGCACACACAGCTGCGCAGATCTTACCACAGCAGCAGAGAGCACACACAGCTGCACAGATCTTACCAGAGCAGCAGAGAGCACACACAGCTGCGCAGATCTTACCAAAGCACTGTTGACATGGCACACACCAGCCATGTGGCACTGCCCACCCTGGCAATGGTTTCCGTGGTGATGAACTGATGGCAGAAGGGGCACTGTGTGTTTGCTGGGACATTAGGGAGGTCTGTAGGGTTCAGGATCACCTGAGGGGCTTGAGGGATCAGAGAGAAAAGAGTGTTAATGCAACAGGCCTTAACTCAACACCTCAACAACTCAACACCGCAAATCTGCATGGGGAATCTGTGAGAACAGGACCCTAAGGATGGAGGGGCTGAATCAGGACCCTAAGGATGGAGGAGCTGAATCAGGACCCTAAGGATGGAGGGGCCGAGGAGCTGAATCAGGACCCTAAGGATGGAGGGGCTGAGGAGCTGAATCAGGACCCTAAGGATGAAGGAGCTGAATCAGGACCCTAAAGACGGAGGGGCTGAATCAGGACCCTAAGGATGGAGGAGCTGAATCAGGACCCTAAGGATGGAGGAGCTGAATCAGGACCCTAAGGATGGAGGGGCCGAGGAGCTGAATCAGGACCCTAAGGATGAAGGAGCTGAATCAGGACCCTAAAGATGGAGGAGCTGAATCAGGACCCTAAAGATGGAGGAGCTGAATCAGGACCCTAAGGATGGAGGGGCCGAGGACCTGAATCAGGACCCTAAGGATGGAGGAGCTGAATCAGGACCCTAAGGATGGAGGGGCCGAGGACCTGAATCAGGACCCTAAGGATGGAGGAGCTGAATCAGGACCCTAAGGATGGAGGGGCCGAGGAGCTGAATCAGGACCCTAAGGATGGAGGAGCTGAATCAGGACCCTAAAGATGGAGGAGCTGAATCAGGACCCTAAAGATGGAGGAGCTGAATCAGGACCCTAAGGATGGAGGGGCCGAGGACCTGAATCAGGACCCTAAGGATGGAGGAGCTGAATCAGGACCCTACACACCATACACACATTTAACACACACATGCACAAACACACACACACACACACACATTTAACACACACACATTTGATACACACATGCACACACACATTTAATACACACATGCACACATACACGTGCACTCACCCTTCCTGGGCGGTGGGGGCACTATGGCAGGCTCCGTCATGGGAGGCAGGACGAACACCCCCCCCTTTGTGATGATGTCCACATGCTGCAGGACAGGCCCTACAGAGCAGAGACAGAGCAGTGTTCAGGACAGGCCCTGCAGAGCAGAGACAGAGCAGTGTTCAGGACAGGCCCTGCAGAGCAGAGACAGAGCAGTGTTCAGGACAGGCCCTGCAGAGCAGAGACAGAGCAGCGTTCAGGACAGGCCCTGCAGGGCAGACACAGAGCAGCGTTCAGGACAGGCCCTGCAGGGCAGACACAGAGCAGTGTTCAGGGCAGAGCAGGAGATTACACTACAGTATGAACTTTCCCTGCTCAACACAAGGACAGTTTTTTGTGATTCACAGGGTTGTCATGGAAGTAAATTGAATGACTCGGGTTAAAATTACACTCATCCAATCAGCATTTACTCTCACTGTTATACCCCTTATACTTATCCAATCTTTTCCATTCAGCCGACCTCCATTAAACCTGGGTCAAATGCATGACAACATTGGGCTCAGAATATTGGTAAAATACTTGATTCTCTAATATTATGCTCTCATGTGGCATTCTGTGATTGGCCAGCCCCAGGAGTGGTGCCTTACCTTCTTGGCTCTTCGGGTAGAGGATCTTGTCTTTTTTCTCCTGAAGCTCCTGCTTCTTCCTGGCCAGCATCTCCAGCTGCTCCTCGATCACCAGAATCTCTGACGATGTCTCAGCATCCTCTGAGAGTAATTAGAATAATGTAACACATACTGAAGTACGCCATGATTTGATACACTCAGCTATGTCACACCACACAAAGCTAAACTATGATTTGATACACTAAGCTATGTCATGCCACACAATGCTAAACTATGATTTGATACACTAAGCTATGTCACACCACACAAAGCTAAACTATGATTTGATACACTAAGCTATGTCATGCCACACAATGCTAAACTATGATTTGATACACTCAGCTATGTCACGCCACACAAAGCTAAACTATGATTTGATACACTAAGCTATGTCACGCCACACAAAGCTAAACTATGATTTGATACACTAAGCTATGTCACGCCACACAAAGCTAAACTATGATTTGATACACTAAGCTATGTCACGCCACACAAAGCTAAACTATGATTTGATACACTAAGCTATGTCACGCCACACAAAGCTAAACTATGATATGATAAGCTAAGCTATGTCACGCCACACAAAGCTAAACTATGATTTGATACACTAAGCTATGTCACGCCACACAAAGCTAAACTATGATATGATAAGCTAAGCTATGTCACGCCACACAAAGCTAAACTATGATTTGATACACTAAGCTATGTCACGCCACACAAAGCTAAACTATGATATGATACACTAAGCTATGTCACGCCACACAAAGCTAAACTATGATTTGATACACTAAGCTATGTCACGCCACACAAAGCTAAACTATGATTTGATACACTAAGCTATGTCACACCACACAAAGCTAAACTATGATTTGATACACTAAGCTATGTCACACCACACAAAGCTAAACTATGATTTGATACACTAAGCTATGTCACACCACACAATGGTAAACTATGATTTGATACACTCAGCTATGTCACACCACACAATGCTAAACTATGGTATGATATGTTAAGCTATGTCACACTACACAATGCTAAACTATGATAATGATACACTAAGTTATGTCACACCACACAATGCTACAGCATAATGTTACACTATGCTACATCACACCACACTGTGCTAGTACAGTGTAAAGGCCGTGTGTTAGTCCAGGTGAGCCGCGTACCGGAGTCGGCCCTCCTCAGTTGGCCGTCGGGCCGTGGGCCGCTGTGTTTGCGGAAGGCCTCCAATGAGGACAGAATGTCCTTGCGGTCAGTCAGCTGCTGCTGCTGCAGCGCCACATGACTCATTTCTGCATCTATCTTCTCCAGCTCCCGCATCTCCTTGCTGCTCGGCATTATGGGAACTGTTGACAAATCAGGAGAACCATTTGACATTAATTTATTTAGGAACAAAATGTACTTTTTTCTGTCATATTCTCACTTTGGACAAATTCCAGCCAAGTTGAAGATTGTTATGATTTTTTACAAAATTTTAACAATGCAATTGTTGATTTTTCCCAAAACAATGTCGTTGTGTTGTTTGTCCATGAAGTTGCTGGTGATTACTGTACACTCTGTACCCTTATACTGTTACACTGCTGAAGCCAAGCTTGCCCCACACTGGGGCGATAGCAGGGATGAGGTACTCCCCATAATCCCCTCTGCCTCAGCCACTTGCACAACGCTGAATGCTGTGTTTTGAATGGTGTATCTGCACACTGTTCACTTGGCTGCATTAGGATAAGCGATGGCGTTCTGTGGTTTGGGCACTCAGAGTAACAGGAGCACAAAACTGCAGCCCTCAGACTGGCATTTCTAGAGTCTGGATCAAGATGTCTGCTAAAAACACAGTAACATCGCTGATTAACCCTGAATATGAAAAATATTTATCCACACAGACTGAAATAGATATCCCACAGCCGGATCACTGGCACCCCTGATGAGGATCAGCCTCATCCTGCACAGATAACAATAACAGATACAAACTGTAGGCTGAAATATGTGATAAACATATATTTTGCAAAGGGTCCACCCATATTTATCTAAAATGGTGTGTGATCCCTCCTGGTGTGCACTCCACTCTGATTAAAAACTAAAGGGAAAACTCAGACTTCTCCTCAACAGGGGAAGCTGCAACTTCAAACAGAGGTTCCAGAAATTTCATTTGAAGTTTTGTTTTTTAAACAATCGTGTTAGAAAAAAAAGCACTTGTTTTCTTATATGTTTGAATGTGAAGTATACCTTATTATCAATGTCATTTATCTCAAAGCTATAGAATGTAACCTTACCTCTGATCTTACTGCCCATCTTTTATTGGTCTTATTCATTTGGGTGTGCATTAGTCCATATAATAATCCATTTTAACATTTTAATTTTTCTCAATCGCTTGCAAAGCACTTTGAATTGCAATTTCATTTGTCTGAAAGGTTCTAAATAAATAACGTTTAATTGATTGGTTCATTGATATGCTTCTTTTCATAGGAGTCACAGTAACAGTTACACCACACTTACTCAGAGCACAAACCTCTCCCACTTTCATCTGGTCCAGCAGGTGATCCTGTCTGTCCTTACAGAGTTTTATTTCAATCTGAATACTCACAGTTTGCTTTAGAGACACATTTATTCTGCTTTGTCCAATATTCACCTGTAGTCGTCCTTTCCGCTATATGCTCCAATTTCACAAACAAAATATCCACAGCAGAACTCGATACACACCCTCAGCAAAAGATCCACAAAAACGAGCTAGCTACGGCCCACTTTCAGCTCAGAGCTATCATGGTCCTGTCGAGACGGACTTGTAAGAGTGAGCATATAAATATTATGCAAATAGCAGAGATGATACACGATTATCAGGGCAACAGCCGTCATCAGCAGCCAGTTATCTTCCAGTACTACACTCAGCCGACCCTAAAACTGCGCAGTTCTGCTGCAGCTACCCCTCAAACTGCGCAGTTGTACTCCAGGCCTTGAGCAGATTCAGTATCTCACCTTGTAGCTGCACTGTGCAGAGGCTGAGGACGCAGGGGCTGCACAGTGGACTCTGAGCGCAGCAGGAAATGCTGGGACGGTGGCATTTCCCCACGCCACACCCAAGACAGAGTCAGCATCATATTTAAAGTGTGTGGTTTCTGAGCTAGCACCCCAAATACACCCTTTATTTATCACTCACACTTTTTCTCAGTGTTACAAAACATGAAAAATACATTTCAAGTACAACTCAAGATTACAAACAGACTTTATTCATGGTGGAAAAGACAAAGAATTTTCCAGCTGTCATCCTAAATGTTTACTTTTTATTTATTTGTTGATAGAAATTGACATGCATGTAAATGCTTGATAACAGTTTTTAATGTGTTTCCTTTACACACAGACAAAACTACAAAAAATTACAAAAAACAACTTGCGGCCTAATAACTATAAAAGCTTGCTGGGGGTGCTGTAGGCTGCAGTGGCGAAGCGTGGTGGAAGGTTCTGGGTGTTTGGTGGAGCTGAAAGGGTCCACTCACCCGCCGTTCACCTGTAAAATGAATAGGCAGAAAGAACGTACAGCAGTGTCAAACATGCCCTCAAAACCCCACAAAATTCACACACAGCAGGCACTGAGGTGCCGTGCTGAAGTTGATGGGTGGTGTTGCTATGCTGAAGCTGATGGGTGGTGTTGCTGTGCTGAAGTTGACGGGTGGTGTTTTTGTGAGTTTCAGCACCAGCTGGCTGACCAGACTCTGATATGTGTTGTGGTCTTGGTAAAGTAGGGCTGTAGGGTGGGTGGGTTTGGATGGCGGTTTGAAATGAGCCCATAACTATTCCTCTCATATCAGGATCTGAATGGCTGCCTCTCCCCTCCCACCCCTCTCCCACGGGTTGAACGGCTGGTCCTTATTTGCATATCTCAGCAGGAGGAAATAGGACTACGTTTTCCATGCTATAGGCCGGAGGCCTCACTCACATAAACTCACATAAGCCACGCCAACATGCAGTCTGTGTTTGTGTGTTTATGTAAATGCTACACACATAAACTACTGCAGATGAAGCGATACATCACGCTTATTTACCTTCTGCTTTGTGTCCATTATTCATTTTTCCATGGCTAAAAAAACTGCAGTGTGGGACAGCGGTGACAGACTGAGCAGCGGCACACTGAGGGGACACACCCTGCTGCAGCTCTTCTGCTCAGATCTGCCAGGATTGGCTTGTGAAAGATTATTACATGGTTTTCCATTAAAAATATACGGGCTTCTGCAAACTTTCACTGTTTTGTAAATATTTCTGTCAAGCTGCCCACGGACCTCCACTGAAACTCACAAGGTTTATTTATGTGGGGTCCGAATGGCAGCATTATGCAAAAAAAATGCAAATTCCCCCTGCCATTGCCTCTGCTCATCTGGTCAGACCAGCGAGAATGGGCCCAAAACTCACAGGATCCCGTTTTTAGAGCCCAGGAATTCCACAGACATCTCACAACCTTTCCCCTGATGCTTTGTGTTTTCCTCCTCTCTGAGCTGTTTGTGCATTGAAGCTCTGTGCCATATGCAGCTCGAGAGGTGCTGTGTAAGCAGATGAATGCGTTACCTCTGCCCACCTCACTTCTTGCGTAGTTTCTTCATAAAGGTCACCTCATCTCTGTTGCGGATCCCGTAGCTGAAAACGATGATCAGCAGGCAAAAATGTGTGTGCATGTTTGTGAATTAACTGCATCAGCCTTAAAAAGTCGCTTTAACTATTAACATGTTAAAATCTTTGCACATGAATTTTCAGTGACATGATTCGTGCTTTCAGAAAATGAACTCCCTCAACCAATCACATGCTGTCTTAGTCTTTTTGCACCAGTAATGCGGTTTAGCATGTATTAAATGCTTTAGTAATTCAACCCCTAAGTGCAATGGACTGAATGTAGCTCAGTGTTGGGAGACCTGAATATTAAAGACTAGTTACTATCTAAAAAAAAATCCATCAGCCATAACCAGTCATAAATATAAATAACAATATTTTCACCACTCATTAATGCATTGCGATTGGTCATAATTTCATGGCAGGTTTTCCACAACTCACTCCTTCAGTTTCATTTTGTCATCATCCAGCTTTTCCCCGTCGAACGCCAGATGATAGGTCCTCCAAACGTACCTCCTGTCAGGCAAACCAAACGCACAGAAAGCTGTCAAAGATCTGAAATTTAATCACATGGCTCAAATGTCTGGGCAACACAACAAAAATACACCTGTCATTTACCACGTAATCTGTAGTATTCAAACGCAGTCGCTTTGTTCTGTGATCAACCAAGGCTATTTTATTCTCAAGTTAACAATTAAGAGTTTAAAATAAATGTGTTGATCTGCTGGTTTCTAACACTGATGACCTGTGTTCCCAGGTTATGAGGCTCTGAAGCACTTCTGGTCATCACAAGGCATGAATGCTATTCTCCAGAAAGTTTGCATTCTCCGCAAGTATCAACTTGTCAGCTTTCACTTTTACCATTACTATGGTGAGGAAGATACAGTAAGGGTTCAACAAAACTTAAATGTTCAAAACAAAATACTTTGTCACAGGTGAGGATGGACATGCAGCATGTTTTAAAGTGGTCTTTACACCACTCCGTAGTTACAGGGAGCCCTCTACTGTCCAGGGGTCGACACGCCAGAAGCACTGGCTACATTCCAAATGTATCCTCCTCCCCTCTCCTCCCCTCCCCTCCCCTCCCCTTGACTTCAGTCGCATTTATGCGCATCACCAGCTGATGTGCTCGACTCCGCCCTCACGCTGCTGTTTCAGCTCCATGAAGCGGCGGACGGCCCTCTTCAGATCAAGCACGGTGGCACTCTGGACCACCACAATGGCTGAAACATCAAAAAACACATCAAACTATGTATTTCATCAAAAACACAGCTAAACTATGTATTTTAGTCAGTCTGTAAAAATAAGCTTGGGATTCACATTCACACTGGTAACCCACTTGAAGGGGATTCACATTCTGTAAAGTTACAGTACTTAACACTTACATCACCTACCAGCTGGTTCACTTCAACTGAGCTTCCCAGGTCTGCACCACACCGTACTGATGCACTTGGCAACAGCAGACAGAATATTGGCTACAATACAGGAATACTCACGCATGACTTCCCCGTCTGCCTTACACACACGGACGGTCATAGCCTGACCATACTCCAAAGCCACCTGTGAATTCACCTCCTCCAGAGTCACCTTGGGGAATGCACATGTAAGAGAAACATTAGCAGCACCACAAAACAACGGGCATTATTTAGTACAGCGTCAGGCATTTGTAGAAAACTCTATAAGACCAGCTGGCTAGGGCGACTAACATGGTATCATTACAGTACAGGCTATATATACAATATCGTATTGATCCCCGGTGATCCCCCAAGTACACCAGTTGAATAAAACCTTAACAAAACACATTCTTTAATGTTTCTGTTAGACACACTACCGTGGGATATTGGACGGTCACAGCTGACATCATTCAGTTAAAATATTCCCTCAAACCAACACACCTGGATTGGGAGATCGCACAGTAAAGGATCTTGTACAATCCGAGCAAGTCCCTCCTCGAAGATGTCCAGAAATTCAGAGTGTGGTAGGGCCTCTTCATCCTCCTCATCTTCTTCTTCCACTAGGTCCTTCTCTTCCTCCTGCACCCGGTCAGCCCCCTCTCTCTCTTGGTTCTCCTTGACTGACAGTACCTCTGTGGGGTTTAGTAACGGGGTTTGGTCCACCTCCGACATCAATCTGAATTTAGGTTACAAAGCTAATCGGAATGATGGCCACATCACTGAAAACATAAAACTAGGGTAGCTAACGGTCAACGGGAGTGTGGCAGCAGGTTATCTATGCTGAACATCTGCAAGTCAGGAATCAAGTTACAAGGTAACTTTCTATTCTCACCACGCGTCTTCCTGTTTGGATTTTCTATGAAATGCACCGGAAGCTAAATATTCGCCTCGTACGCTATGCAAACATTCCCTAGAGAAACAATGGATTGACCGAGAATGTTTATGGTATTCCTTTCTTCAAAAAGTGACGCAAACTGGTATTTTAGGAGTAACATCAGTGTAATGCTTTAATCCTTTAGTAATCCTATTTAAGGATATACGTTACTTTCCAAAACTTGTTGTATTCATTGAAGAGATAACTTTTACTTTATATTGCACATCGGACATTAAACAATGTAACACGTATGCACACCACTATGTACTTCCGTGAAGATCAAATGTGGCGGAAGTGGTGATGGTAGCAGGCTATCGTCTGTGCGTCTCTTATGTTTTGCCTTATAACTCCATAGAAGAATATGCTGCTGTTTTGCCCAACGTGTGGAAACGTGCTGATTGTGGAGGAGGGACAGAAGTGTTATAGATTTGCATGTAACACCTGTCCATATGTGCATAACATCACGAGGAAGGTAAGTTAGCCGGCTAATTAGCCACCTTGGTAGGGATCATACTCGGGACGAGTTGCATGTTAACGCTTACGTAGTAGTAGTAGTGGCTTACTGATCAAAAAATGTTTTGTCTTATCTGTTGTCAGACTTGACGTTTCTCGAGAGTCAGGAAATGACAAATAAACCAGTAGGAGTTATAACCAAGAGAAGATGGAAGAATTTAAATTGTGGCATCATTTCAGGGGTGTCGTAGGTTAACTATGTTGTCAGTGCGTGCTGATGGTAGACAAACGTAAGATGTAAAAAGTAACGTCCCTTTAGAAGGGCAAGGGGGCTGAACTCGGGTATAGGGGGGCTGCGGGACTGGGGGAAGTTCCTGGATGGCCGCAGTGGGGTCTGGTTCCTGATGTACTTAATGCTGTATGGAGAGAATAGTAATCCTTGAAGCCTGATATTGTCTCTGCATGGGCTGTCAAAGGCTTTGGAGAATGACTGGATTCCTTTACTCAGTGTGAATGTGGATAAGAGGTGCAGGTTTTTTGTTAAGGTGTGTCTCATGCGCTACTATGATCACAAACTCCCTCACAGGTGAACAATAGGAAGTACCCTAAACTGAAGGAAGTGGACGACGTGCTGGGTGGGGCAGCCGCCTGGGAAAACGTGGATTCCACAGCAGGTAAAATAACCTGCATTTCTGATCTTCCTGTACAGAACCCACATCTCAAAACTCATAGTTGGTTTTGATACTGCACTGTTTCTGTGTCACAGAGTTTAGGTCACTCAGACTTGAGTCTGAATATTAACTCTGTGTTTTCGTAACACATCATTTCTGTGTCCTGATCTGCAGCGCTCTAAGCGGGTCATAATCCCTGTGTGTTTTTCACTTCTCCATTTGGCTTTAATCTTGGACTGTAGGACATGATAATCAGTTACCTCTGTGTGGCTCTGTTCACTTCAGTGTGAGGGAATGAAATCTTGGGTAAATGCAGTGTCCTAATCCTTCTGTTCTTCCCTGCCTTTGTCCCGTGACTATCCAGAGACGTGCCCAAAGTGCGAGCATCCGCGCGCGTACTTCATGCAGATTCAGACACGTTCAGCAGACGAGCCTATGACCACCTTCTACAAGTGCTGCAGCCAGCAGTGCGGCCACCGCTGGAGAGACTGAGCGCCTCGCCTCGCCATGCTGTCAGGAGGGGAGCCATCATGGCAGGTTATTCTCCTCCCCCAGCAGCTCATATGGAGCGGGGCAGGCTTTACGGAGATGAGACGGAGAGGCTATGCTGGGCTGCTCTCTGCATAAGGAATATGGACATGCATCAAAGTGACTGTTTATGACTTATGATGATGGCTATCCAACATCAGATGTTTCCCCAGAATTTTCTTTTACATTTTGAATTGTTCCAAGGAGATCATAATTTAAATAATCTGAGATTATATTCATAAAATGTCTTAGTAGGAGTTCTGATTTGGGATCAGGTTTCCTCAGCTTATCCATCAAACACTACCAAAAACTCAGGGAAAGTGTTTAGTTGGCTGAACCAGCTCTTAAAGTGACCAACTCATGAGGGCTAAGCTTTCCCTGGTGGCACGTTTTCCATGTCCTTTTTTTTTATTTAAAATAATGGCTTTTTTGTGAGGATTATTATAAACCTGCAGAGATATATGTTAGATAATGATGAAAACTGGAATAATTGAGGGTGTTTTCAGAGCCATTCTGATGAATCTCCAGGAGTTCACCTTTCTCTGCTCCTCCTTAAATTAACAAGCTAAAGAGGAAAATATGTTTAACAGAATTTACAGTGCTGTGTTACATAGTTTATTAAAATTGTAAAAGAAAGACAACATACTTTTCAGTTCTTTTGTATTTTTATTGTTAAAAGAGTAATTCCTGGGCCGTGATGCAGCAGGTATGGTCCAACGCACACCATTCAGTTTTACACAAACACTTTTTTTTTTTTTTTGCATAAACATCATTTAGCTTTTAGCATTGCGACATCAATCAAAAACCAACCTCTCACTTACGAGGCAAACACTTTCCCTTCAAAACAAATAAAACAATGTTGCCCCACAGAGCCCTGCCCTGTACAGCTGAAAGCTGCATGTCGAGCAGTCTAAATGCACAGGAAAAACAACAGGGACCAGCCGAGACTTCTGCAGCTATTCATTAAAAAGCCTGACCATGCACTGGCAAATGAAAACACAATGTTCACAGGATATCACACTTCCTTCTGCATTGTGCAGGATTCTCGGGAAAGACCATGCTGGCTACAGCGAGCAAACAGCATAAACAGGAGAAGCAACCCCTCTGATCGAGACTGCTTGTGAGAGCACTCTCAGATTTATCACAGGTACAGGTTTACTCAAAGAGAAACGGCTTGATTATGTGCCAAAACGTTTTCTAAATAAGAGTAATGTTTGCATAAACTCGGATGAGGGTTGCAGCTTCAGCAGGCTTCTGTGATTTCCTCTCCATGATGTGGTCCCTGCACTGTTAGGTAAGAGCCAAAATGCCTGTGCAGGAGGAAGGTGAGCTGTGGGGTAAAATGGGTCCTAGAGGTGATGGGTCAGCTGCACAGACTCGCCAATCTAAATGTGCGCAAATTCAGCTGCACAGACTTGCTAATCTATATGTGCGCAAATTCAGCTGCACAGACTCGCCAATCTAAATGTGCATAAATTCAACTGCACAGACTCGCTAATCTAAATGTGCGCAAATTCAGCTGCACAGACTCGCTAATCTAAATGTGCGCAAATTCAGCTGCACAGACTCGCTAATCTAAATGTGCGCAAATTCAGACACAAGCATGAGCATGGCTGCTTTGCATGAAACTTTAGCGGCTCTGCATCTGAAGGGCTGAGGACTGTCCTCTGCGCAGACGGAGCTGCTCAGTGAAGGACAGCACGCTGACCGGCTCTGCGCAGAAGTGGCACGTGATTGGGCTACATCACCAAAGCACTGTAGATTGCATGCTGCAGTGAAGATTTCTAAAAACACACGGGTCCCTTTACAGACCCAATGAAGCCGCTCTGTTTTTGCATTTAAATATGAAAGTCCAACCGACAAAAATTTCACAGGAAGTCGTCATGAGTGATCCCAGCATGCTTTGCAGTGAACAGCAGAATCTGATAGCTGCATGCTGCCTATGTTAGCCATAGCTAACTCAGAGAACATTATTAAAACACGTGGAGATGCCACTGAAGACAAGCAAATTTGGAATATGTTACTACAAATCAACTGTTCAAATAAGTAACATTCAATATAAGACCATAGAGCAGCTGCTCTCTCTCTCTGTTCTCCGCTGTAACTCAAGCTGTTTACACATACAGCCTCCCACGAGGCACTGGGCCGTTTATGGGTTTATATGTCCTGGTTTATTGAAAACCCTCTGGGATTTATTTAACAAGATAACCGCCTAATTCCTCCCTGCCGCCAAAACTGAATGCTGGAATTTGAGCTCAGAGGGAAGAGGGCATGGCACGCAGGGGGCCTTGTGATGTCACACAGGAGAAAAGTCTGAATATTCTGAGTTAGTTGCCCGACCTTTTCCTCAATACACCCATCTGAAGTGATTGCTGATTGGCTGCAAGAGATCTGTGCCATACTGCCTTCACCTGTTCCTGCTCTGTGGGTCTGGTGAGGTGGGTGGGGCTTCAGGAGATGGGCGGGGCTTTAGGGCTTTCAAGTTGACATCAGCCTTCTGCCCCTTCCTGCCTGTTGGACTGTCTGTTCATTTGTTCGATTTTGGGGGTGTTGACATGTTTCAAACACAAAATAAACCAGAGCAGACTTAAATCCAAACAGAATTAACAATATTAATTATTGACAACTTTTTTGATCAGTATTCTAATCTAAGCAATTTCGTTGATATTAATTATTTGTTTTATTTGGTCAGGGGTCATATATACACTAACATGACAACAATGATGCGATGACAGATTTGTGACTGGGTGTGGCACTGCAGACTAAGAGTAGCGAGCATGGCCTGCCACCGCGCTCAGAGTGGCAGGAGAGCAGAGCACATCTGCGGTGAGAAACTAGCAATATGAAAACGTCTCTTCATTTATAACATAATCAATGTAAATAGGTCTACCCAAAGTGGCACTGTCAAAAGTAGCATTGTCTCTCATCACTAGAGAAAAGTTTGGAAAATAGCCTGAATGTGAACTACCAAAGAAGAAAAATCTCTACAACGCCTCTCGTGGTCATGAAGTGTGACAACTAAAATATAAATATTATTATAAATATTATTTTACAGCACAAAACACATTTGAAGGGAAACGCAGCAGTCTGCATGCACCTTCAGTGCAGAAAAGCATCTGCCCTTAGAAACATGAAGAAACACAATAAATTCACAGACTCAGTCAAAGCAAGCCCTGGCCTCAACATAAACATGTTAAAATAATATTTGAAATAATTACAATAAAAAACACAATACTGACCCTGCCACTGCTGACTTCATTGTTCAGTGTTGCTACATAGCAATTTTCACAGATGATATTCCGTTACAGTGAATGAGCGACCCGTTTGTTCCACTCCCCAGTATGGGTGCAGGTCTGTCCTTAAATGTGTCTGTCATTCCCACAAAACACAGCAGGGGAACATCACCCAAAGTCTGCTCTCCAATCCCTTTTTCTCCCTTTGTTTTTGGGTGTTTGCTTTTTGCTTTGTATCTTTCCTTCCCTGGCTTCCCGACAGACACGCCCCCTTGATGACCAGGCCAAGGGTACGGGAGCCTGTGACCTGCGCTGTACCCTGGTAAGTGAGAGAGTATTTGCACAGCGGACAGACGTTAGTAAAGTAACAGGAGGCTAAATCAAGAGCACACCGGACGGAAATGGAACCAAAAGATACTTAGACCTGCCACCAGGAGGCGCTGTGAGAACAGCGTTTTTGCGTATTGTGTGAGTGTTTATGTGTATGTGTGTGTGCATGATTTGGTATGTACACTGTTTGTGTGTATGTGTGTACACTGTGTGTGTATGTGTACTGTGTGTGTGTGTGTACACTGCGTGTGTGTGTATGTATAGTGTGTGTGTGTGTGTGTATACACTGCGTGTGTGTGTGTGTGTGTACAGTGTTAGCACATGCGTTTGTAAGTGTAGATGTATCCCTTGCAGTTGGGACAGTGGTGTATCACATCTTTCAGATCATCAATTAGGCAGGGAATCAAACAGCAGCCCAAGTCACATCTGCAGAGAGAGAGAGAGAGAGGGAGGGAGGAGGGACGAGAGAAAGAGAGGGAGGGAGAGAGACACAGAGGGAAGAAGAAATGAAAGCCAAACCCAAACCTTTCTGATTCTTCTCATAACTTCACACAGCCTCACAGAAGCTGCACTGCTTCTGACTTAATGAACCATTACATTCCACTGTCACCACGACATCCCGCCTGCGCCTCCCTGCTACGACGCCCCCGTGACCCCCCCCCGACCCCGCCATGACCCCGCTCCTCACCCCACGAAGCAGCAGAAGAGGCAGAAGAGTGTGTTCATGAGCCCCAGCTCGTGGGAGATGCGCGTGACGATGGCCTGCTGGCAGTGCGGACACACCGTCTGCACCGGTGCAGACTGGAACAGCTCCCCCTGTAGCACGGTCACTGTGGTAGCGCCCCCTGGGGGCGCCAGCACAGTGGCCGTGTGACCCCCCGGGGAGGGGTAGTGACTGGGGCCGGGCGGATACTGCCCCGGCATCGCCTGGGCAAAGTGCCCTGGGGGGGGGTAATAACCAGCTGGAGGGAGAGACATGGAGAGAGACATAAATCACAGCATATGTGCATTTACATACAGGTGTTTTATACACTGTGCAATATGGGCTGAACTAGAGCTGGACCATATGGCCTAAAAACAATATATGAAATATCTCAACATTTCAATATTTTATCTAAACCGCCGAGTATATTTTAGGGTTAGGGTTAAGGTAAGGGTTAGGGTTAAGGTTCGATGGGTTAGGGTTAAGGTAAGGTTTTGGGTTAGGGTTGGGGTTAGGGTTAATGTAAGGGTTTGGGTTAGGGTTAGGGTTGGGGTTAATGTAAGGGTTTGGGTTAGGGTTAGGGTTAGGGTTAATGTAAGGGTTTGGGTTTGGGTTAGGGTTGGGGTTAGCACAGCTGATCATACAGATAACTTTACTGCATTAAAAGGCACTGACACAGCTAATGTATAATGATTAGCACTTTCATACCGCACAGCCAGTATATATACCATGAGTAACATGGCACACACAGGGGCTGGCTGTGGAAGGTCAGAGCCCATTGGGTGGGTCAGTGGGCAGGAGAGCAGGTGATTGGCTGAGCGTACCGTGGGGGTGTGGCATAGGCATGGGCATGGGCATGGCCATGGGCCCCTCCCCCGGCACGTGGGGGGGCAGGTATCCTGGCTGCATGCTGGGCTCATACGGCGGGGGGGCGTACTCCGGGGGGATCGGCCGCCCAGGCATGGGAGCAGTCAACACCGGGACCGCACCTGTGCCACACACAAAAACACACCTGTCTGCACACCTGGACCACAAACAATAACACAGCTTTACCTCTCTGCACCTGGACCACACACACAATAACACAGCTTTACCTGTCTGCACCTGTACTACAGAACACATAAATTGTTACCTATTACACTATACACCTATATCTCTCATCTAGCACACACCTTTACCTGAGACAGTGTGTGTACCCGAGACAGGTGTGTGAGTATACCCGAGATAGGTGTGTGTGCACCTGAGACAGGTGTGTGAGTATACCTGAGACAGGCCTGTGTGTGTGTGTACCTGAGACAGGTGGCTGGCCATTCTTCTCCTCCACGGGCGGGGCGGTGGGGCCCCCAGGGTAAGGAGGAGGGGGATCGCTCGACATCCTGGCCCTTCACTGGACAGCCTGGAGGAGCACCAGTCTCTGCTCACTGCCGGTCAAACAGTCTCTCTGTGGCCAAAAGAGAATGCAGCCATGCAGACCCATACATCTATCAATACAAAAGACTACACAGATATTAATACATCTACAGCCCACAAATCTATAAATACATCCACAACCTATAAAAACACCTCTACATCAACAGCCTTTGAACTCAACTTGAAAAATCTTTAGTAGCTCACCTGGTTAAACCCTTTAATTGTGCAAATCCTCTCTGTAAAGAGGAAGGTCAGCTGAGAGCTCTGTGCTCCTCTGTAGCATGACACGTGCTATCACAATAGGCAGGGACTGTGAGGGATTAAGCAGCCAATCAGATGCAGGGTTTGATTAGGTGGGCAGATGTAGAGGGCTCAGTTTTATGGGCGTATGATCAGGACACCAGGGTTACCAGCCCTGCTCTTTCAAACAGTGCCATGGCATCCTTAATGAGCCTTTCGCTGAGTGTGAGCAGGTTTAGTGTCCCAAGTTTCAGTGAGTGTGAGCAGGTTTAGTGTCCTGAGTTTCGCTGAGTGTGAGCAGGTTTAGTGTCCCGAGTTTCGCTGAGTGTGAGCAGGTTTACTGTCCCGAGTTTCACCGAGTGTGAGCAGGTTTACTGTCCCGAGTTTCACCGAGTGTGAGCAGGTTTAGTGTCCCGAGTTCCGCTGAGTGTGAGCAAGTTTAGTGTCCCGAGTTTCACTGAGTGTGAGCAGGTTTAGTGTCCTGAGTTCCGCTGAGTGTGAGCAGGTTTAGTGTCCTGAGTTTCGCTGAGTGTGAGCAGGTTTAGTGTCCTGAGTTTCGCTGAGTGTGAGCAGGTTTAGTGTCCTGAGTTTCACTGAGTGTGAGCAGGTTTAGTGTCCCAAGTTTCACTGAGTGTGAGCAGGTTTAGTGTCCCAAGTTTCACTGAGTGTGAGCAGGTTTAGTGTCCCGAGTTTCGCTGAGTGTGAGCAGGTTTAGTGTCCCGAGTTTTGCTGAGTGTGAGCAAGTTTAGTGTCCTGAGTTTTGCTGAGTGTGAGCAGGTTTAGTGTCCTGAGTCTGGCCTTGCAGCTTAATCCCAGTTTTAGATGGTTTGGCTGAGATCACAACAGCAGGAAGGATGCAGAGGGGAGGGGCGAGGTTAAGACACAACAGCCAATCACATCCTGAGTGTGAGGAAATGCTCATGAGCCACTCCCCTCCCTCTCTCGCCATTACATCACTATGTGTGTTCCATGTCTGAATAAACAAACAGAAACAAATTAGACTGATAGCAGATTAATACTTTTCCTCCAGCTTTACATCACTCTCACTCAGGTGGCTAGTTTATAGCATCCCAGCCCAGACTCATCCACCCCCAGATGGGCCAGACCTGCTCTGCTAGCTTCTCATGTGTAAGCAGAGGGCAGTAATTGTAACATTAACTATTGAGGAGGCTGTGTGTTAAATTCATCACACTTCTGTGACTAACACTCCTGGCCACGCCCCTCCCATAGAGACAGCCTGGCCACGCCCCTCCCATAGAGACGGCTGCTGCAGTAAGAGCCGTTCTCAAACAGTGGGGCACATGTATTTTCAGATCTCACACCATCTGCCCGTCTGGGTTCTGAGACAAAATCAGAGGTTCCACTGTGAAGGTTGGGGAGAGCACAGGAAATGTCATGTGACATGTAAATGACAAACTGTAAACAAATTCAGGCTAGCATTTCCCTACCTTCTCATTTGTGTAAACAGACTGGAGAGAATGAGCACAGAGCCCATGCAAAGCCAGCCCGGTGCACACAATCTTAACCAACTGCACCTTCTCTCCACTGCCTTTTCTCATAGTTATTTGTTTCCATGACTTTCCAAGGACAGCAGCATCTACTTTTCACGTACTTTTCCAATGTATTCAGTGGCACAGCCACACACGGGTACTCCTGTGTACAGTACACACACAGACCGCACAAATGACAGCCCACGGTGGCAAAGGAAAACTTAAAAAGTGTGTTTTTGTCAATAAAGCGAGTTTAGACCAGACAGAGGACCATGCACTCATACTCTCCGCTTGCCTCTCAGCACTCCACAGACTCACCTGCACCTCGCTGGCTTTTCAACAATGCCATAAATTCAGAGAGCATGAGAACATGTACATTTTCACATCCAGATGGGCTAAAACTCTACATTCAGTCATTTACTGAATAGAATCAGTTATGGTGAGATGTATAAATTTCACTGGTCTGTTGACTTCAGATATGTATGGATCTGTGTTCAAATATGTATGGATTTCTAATATAATTTAAAATACAAAATATGCTTCTTACAGTAGAGTCTTCAACATAACTTGCAAGAATAGTTATTATGATAACAATGATGCTTATTTTTTTTGCCATTATTGCATTAATATCAATAATAGTATTAATTATAAATAAACATATTATTAGTTTTAATGTTTAATAAAATTCATTATTGTTGTTGTTGTCGTAGTGAACTCTTGTCCAGAGCGACTGAAAACAGCTGCGCAATCGAATGCATTATTACAGTTTCAAAAACAAACAATAACATCGGGATTCAGCAGGTGGAATCCCAGCGAAGAGCCATTCCAATGATGAAGCGAGAAGGAGGCAAGTCTTACACATCTTTATAAAGCTACACATCTGTCTTACACTACATCAGCTAACTTGTCATGTCAGTAGTACAGACAACAGCTAAAGTATTTTGTACAGGCGACAATTTATTAAACAACATTTTTAGAGTAAATACTACAAATCGTTAAGCGATAAAATAAAATTATAATACATTGTATTTTTATTATCCAAGATATTAATCTGCCACAGAGTTGAAAATCCAAAACAACTCTAAAATGACATTCAGTTTACTGTACCTGTATCAGCGATTAACTCCGACGTAAAACAGTTTTTAACCCTCATGGGCGTTGACGTTCGCCGTTAACACAGGTGTGTAGCTCAATCTGAACGTTCTAGATGCTCCGCTTGCTAAATTTACACCGATGATCCCGCTCAGCCCAGTTCTGAAAGAATACACTTATCGCACTATTCTTACGTAAGATCTTTCTCTATCAACCACAACGACTGTCAAACCTGAGCGACCAGCTGTCCTGTCAAAATTCACTCTGCCCTATGGGGCTTGTAGTTCTTTTTTTCTTTTTTAACTGCCCTTCTCTCTTAAGGACGTGATATTTACACACTGGCGAGCAGCGACGGTACATCAAAAACTACAAGTACCATGACCTTCGAGACAGAGTTAAATACTGTCTCGAAGGTGACGCTACTCGCGGATTTCATGTAGCGAGCTAGCCTGCTACCTGATTGTCCGTTAAACAATATCTCTTGTGTGGTAACATGCTTCGTCTGTTAATATTTTGCACATTTCAGCAACACCAGATATATAAACGGCCAATACATATCCAATTCTGTTTTTGTACAGACAAATTCAAAGCAATTTAATTGTTTTGTTCGGAAGCTAATTATGTAAGCGTTAGCAAGTAAGCTAGCTAACTGGAGTCACATCATCTTTCTATCTAGTTAGTATAGCTGTTTTCTTGTCATTTGTTTGCTGGTTAGCACTCCTGGTGGTATTGCGATTTTGTTATAATGCACAAGTCAGCAAAAGCAAACTGTTTTCAACGAGTTCTTTGTTCAGTCAGCATTTCAGTAAAGTGCGCTCAGATTAACATCCGCTAGCACGCTGCTATCTTGCAAGGTTGCAGTCCTGTAGCTAAATGATCCCTGTAGAGTTGGCAGCACAACCCATCCACACGCACACCACATTCAATTAAGTTAAACGCAGTTACCTGATGTAACGATTCTCCCTGTCGTCCTTAAAACGGACGTAATCCAGAGAATGGGTGATGGATATTAGGAGGTGATCTGACGAGGCCGTGGCTTTAGAGCAATCCAGTTCTTATCGTCTCCAAGCTCTGATGTGCTGCTGAGGATTTGACGTAAACAATGGGAGAGCACGTAGGTCTGCTCCGGCAAGCAGAACTCAAGCTGCGCTGTGCTCCGTGCAACACAGAGGTCTAGGATCGGACTGTTAGGCAAACCACAGCACCTCGACAGGGTTAAAAAGTTTATTGCGTTCCGTCATTGGTCAACCAATTTGTTCAGTATTTTTATCTTGTTAGCCTATACTTTTGAACATGTTTCCATCTGAAGTCATGTCCCAAACCAATGCGTCGCCATATAATTAAATATCCTATTTATAAACCACGCCAGCTGTAATAAAATAATACAATTCAATGGAATAGAACCTGGGTAGTTTTGAGGTCATTCAAAACCAATGCAAACCAAAACAGCTTATTTGCACAAACAAAAATATTTCCTGTTCAGTTGGTTAGCTTCCCTGAGAGTCCCTACATTTTCTTAGAATTTACCTTAATTTCAGTAGCCTTTATTATCTTTGGTTGCAAGCACATTTGCAATAACTTAAATTATAGCTGTGTGCTATGTCCATCAGTTCCTGCAAGATTGGACCTACTGTAGTGTACTTTTTTTAAAAAAGATTATTTTTGGGGGATTTTTCCATTTTATTTGACAGTTACAGTAGAGAGTAAGACTGTGACTGTGATCTTATGACCCTACGCAGCCTGACGCTGATGAGACAGGACTATGGGTCACAGGAGATCAGCCAACACTCTCCTGTCAGTATGTAAACGGTCCCTTTTGTCTTTGGTTTTTCGTCATTTCTGACCTTCTTTTGAAAAGTGCATTGAAGGCATGACATGTTCAGACTAGGCATGGGGCTTTCACCAGAAGGTTGCAGGGTTGAATCCAGAAGAGACATTTCTGTAGTGATTTTTGGCGTGCTGCACCGCACTGGAATGGGGTTTAGTCTACTATGGGGTATGGCTGCCAAACACACCACTGAGCCCCAGCTAGGCTGCTACCATGGCTCAGTTCATTTGGGAAGAATGGAAAATGTGAGAAGTAGCGTGACGTATTCTGAATAGAGCACTTGCATTCCCAGTTTAAGCGCTCCAGACGTATGTGTAAGCAGGACTTCCTGAAGCAGCCGTCTGCTGTGAGACCATAGAATCACTGAGCTACTCAGAGCCTCCACTGCAGAGGGGCAGAAACGCAGCCCTTTCAGCTCTGCACAGGGGCAGAAACGCAGCCCTTTTGGCTCTGTACATGGACAGAAACGCAGCCCTTTCGGCTCTGTACAGGGGCAGAAACGCAGCCATTTTGGCTATGCACAGGGGCAGAAACGCAGCCCTTTCGGCTCTGCACAGGGGCAGAAACGCACCCCATGTGGCTCCACATTGCAGCAGCTGGGCAGTGGCTTAATCTCATCTGTATCAGGTCGTGACATGCACACAGCCCACGTCTCCCCTGTCTTCCCCACCAGGTGTGCCTAATCCCACAATGCAAAGCCCAGATGTGGGACCAGCCTGGCTGTATCAGGTCAGCTGAGGAGAAGCAGGGGGGTGAGGGGGCTCAGACGTGATTAGACAGATGGATGTGTCCCTGTTGGGCTTCCAGCCAGTACCCACAGCACACCCCACCCCCAGCTGTCAGGATCAACTATCATTTAATACCTATTTGCCTGAAAAACTATGCCATGTCCACACTCTGCTAATGTAAGGCACATACTGAACACTAACCAATCAGTGGACAGTATGTACTAATCAGTGGACAGTGTAGTCAATGTGCGGTGAGATTCAGCATCTGGAGCAGAAGCTGGCCCCGCCCTGTATCTGCTCCCCAGGTACTGTGCATCTGGAGGACGTTTGGTAATGGGGATCACTCTAACATAATGCAGTTTACTCTCAGCAGAATGTGAGGTAATGAGTGGCTAAATCAGAACGCATCATCCAGGATCACCAGTTCTTGGCACCGTGATATGGCAGTTTGCAGAGAATGAAGTGAGCTTGAGCACAGTGACTGCGCAGCTCAGCCAGAGTCCTGCTTGAGCACAGTGACTGCGCAGCTCAGCCAGAGTCCTGCTCGAGCACAGTGACTGCGCAGCTCAGCCAGAGTCCTGCTCGATTACAGTGACTGCGCAGCTCAGTCTGTTTTGTGACACTGAGAAGAGTCTGGCAGTACGCACTCTGGAGTGTGACGTGTTCCTGTCTGCACCTTCTCAAACTCACTGAGGACATTTCAGAAATATCTGACAGGCTGTCTGGTGGTGACAGATACAGTTTTTATGCTTGACAGATTCATGTGGGACGCACTCTGGGGAGAAATGTCTGTGTTATAACAAGCAAAATTACAGTCATTTATGGGCTACTGCTCAGAAAGGGGCAAAAAGAGTAAAAAAGAGTACTGACCTGAGTGACGAGCAAATCACAGGGGTCTTTACGATAATGAGATTTCTGCTGTGAGCTGACTTTATCCAGTTTAGAGTGTGTGTGTGTATGTGTGTGTGTGCATGTGTATTGTGTGTATATTTGTGTTGTTCAGCCTATAGCGTCATCCAAAATATAAAGAAAATCTTAGCAGGTTTTTGATGTGTGTCAGTGATGAGACGCTTTATGTAGTCGTTTGTCAGTAGGTGTATATGGCAGATATTTCCAGTGCCGCGCTGCTGTTTCTGTGGCACCATAGCAACACACACATGTGAAATGTCATGGCTAAGGAAGTCACATGACTCGTGGTGTAATCAGTGGGCTTGAGCAGGCCGATGTGGACCCCGGGTGCGGTTGGATTTGGGCTGGGGTTGAGCGGGCCGATGTGGACCCCGGGTGCGGTTGGATTTGGGCTGGGTTGAGCGGGCCGATGTGGACCCTGGGTGTGGTTGGATTTGGGCTGAGGTTGAGCGGGCCCATGTGGACCCCGGGTGCGGTTGGATTTGGGCTGGGGTTGAGTGGGCCGATGTGGACCCTGGGTGCGGTTGGATTTGGGCTGGGGTTGAGCGGGCCGATGTGGACCCTGGGTGCGGTTGGATTTGGGCTGGGGTTGAGCAGGCCCATGTGGACCCCGGGTGCGGTTGGATTTGGGCTGGGGTTGAGCGGGCCCATGTCAAATCATCATTCATCTTTGTGGATACTGAGGCTATTTTTATTTCTTTGTTGGTGATCTGTGACAGCAGTTGCCATGGTGATCTGAAGCTGGTTGCCACAGTGACACCCTGGGACCCCTGCTTGCGTTCCCCATACACACACAGCCATTTCCACTTCCTGTGAAACTGGGCTCAATCCCCTTGACTTCTTGTCATTCACCTGACATTACAGCCACAACACACACAAACAAACACAAAGGAAAAACAAAAAATAAATCAGGGGGCTTGGGAGATTTTGTTTGGTCTTTGTATGGTCCAGGAGGGGTGCCCAAACAATGGAAAACAATTCTGTGGAGCCTGCAAAATCCAGAGTGCTGCAGAAATTGGCTATTTTACCTTTAGCATCCCCTAGAGGGCAGCATCCATCACATGTTGACCCATCTTCAGAGCAGCCTGAGTGTGGCTCACTACAGTATGGTACAATGTACGCTCATTAAAAACATCAGGGTCACTGTGTTATGTTCACAGGACTGGATCCCAGTGCCTTTATCAGAGATCACCAGCCACCATTTTTTCTCTGGTCTTTTATGTGATCATATTATAAAGCGCTGGATGCTAGCGGTAGTGCATGTGCTAGCTGCCACCTCAGGTGGCAGAGTTATATTCATCGATGAGCGCTGTGGCTCAGGTTTGAGGAATATGGTCACGTTAACCTCAGTCTCACGGCCAGACACAGGCCGGGGTGCCCCTGTACTGCATTGTTGCTAAATGAAATACGGTGCACTTGGTTCTGTAGACCAGCTTTCTTGTCCTCATGGCCTCTTGAAAGATGATGAGGCAGGAGCCCAGCAGCAGCAGCCTGATGGAGTATCTGAGGAATGAAATGTGCCGTTCATACAGGCGCTGCTCAGGTGTGCATTAGGCACGGTGACACAAATTCCCAGTCCCAGCGACCTCTTTTCTGAGGGACAGTGATGTGTACTGCCCAGCTGGCCTGGGACATAAGGCTTTTTCAGCTATGTAATGTTTTGTAATGGGATGTTTGGTTTTTCCCACAGATGTGTGTGACACCAGATTGCGGCAGTGTTTGAAACTGGCTCAGATGTCCTGACAGATGTGTTTACCATTTGGAGAGTGTGACACAGCGAACAGCAGTGCTGAGTAACCAGCTTAACAGGAGTGACCGTAAACCTAAAAACCCTCATATAAGCCCCTATCCCCTTCACTGTCACTGTACCCATTCTCTGGACAAAAGATTTCTCTCATAAAACAAATATGTATGGAGACGATTTGTTTTTTAACCATTTCACTCAATAAAATAAAAAGACCTAAAAACATAAAGCTTAGTGTTTTTAAAAAAAAAACTGAGATGAATGGTGCATTTTGCAAAGCTTTACAATTTTAAACATATGCCACATAAGTAAAGTTTTGGATGGGTTTAAAAGGATATAGTACAATATGATATTGCATCTTTGCTCAAATATATGTTTATATGTTATTTTCATATATTCATTATATATTAAGAAAGTACAGCATTACAAACTTTAAATTGGCAAAAATATACTTTTAAAACCAGTATATTTTACACAAAGATGTTTCTTCTTCTGCACATTCGTTTTTATGATTTTATACTTTTTGATATATACAATTTTTGTGAAGAGATGACCTTGTATGCAGAAGTACACTGAAGTAGACCCGACAATGTATGATAACATGCACAACATTTATTGACACTCAAAAATGATACATTTATTATCAGTTAGTCCACAAATACTGTGAAAGCAGTATCAATAGTCATACAGGAATGGGGAAAAGTGATGTTAGAGAAACCAAAACGAGGCACACAGCTCAGGAGGGAGTCATTCCAAAACAAAACGATTTTATCCCATTTAAACTGCCTGACTGGCCAAAAACACTCAAAAATGAACATCCTATTTCTACATTGGATCAGACCATTCCTGGTTGTGTGCCACACTTTATTTTTCCCACTTTTTATGTAATCTGTTTTTTTAATGACACAAATAGGGTATTATCACTCATTAATTAGCATACCTCCTTAAATCCTCATTAAGCAAAATGTGTGAATATTCACTCCTGTGAGTCCGTTCCTGTTTGTGACGTGTGTGTGCTGCAGAAAGATTCCCAGCGTCTGGGCATGTGCCCCACAGATCTGCCTTTCACTTACAATTTCAATCTGTGGAAATAAAACCAAATTACCAAAAAAAAACAAAACCCCTTCAGAAGCTGCAAGGAAATAAAACCCCAGTACATGGAGGAAGAGCACTGGTGCATGATCCCTGAGCAGCCGGTCAGGTGATCACTGAGGTCAGCAGCTCTCTCTGGTCTGATTGGTTGGAAATGTTTTCCAGGTTGCCGGGGGTACGTGCGCGACTCTTGGGAAGCATTTTTGTGGAGTCCGAGAATGGGGTGGGCCATTCTGCTCTGTCCCCCAAATAGATGTTTTATTTGCTTTAAATTTGGAGGGGAGGGGCAAGAAATGAAACATTCATTGGAGCATTTTCTTATTTGTGTGTGTTCATTTGCATTTTGCATTTTTCTTCCTCGTGGTGAACTGAGTGCTGGGGTCTGCCCCCAGTGGTCGTTGTGAGCATTGCATTTCCCCTGTCCCCTGGATCCCCGCAGGGTCCAGCAGCGGTGCAGCTCATCTCTCCATCCCCACCACCTCACACCCCTGCTCTGCTGAGGCCTCTGGCCGCGGGACAACAGGACAGCCAGGAGGGGGCGCTGGTGAGGGGGTGTGGCCAGACACCCAGCTGTGCTGAGAGGGGGGTGACAGGGATGGGAGGGCCATGGAGCTGTTGCCGTGGAAACCCTCAGAGGCCTTGAGCCGTGAGAACATGGTGAGGGCGTCTGGGAAGCTTGGGGGCGTGGCCGGAGTGTTGGCTGGGGTGCACATCTGCAGCATTAGAAACAAGATATGAACTCAAACCCGTAACCCCCCCATGTGTGTGTGAGAGACAGAGAGAGTAACAGCAAGGAGTACAGCGAGCAGTCACCCTGGTGTGACCTTCAGCAGGAAAATAAGACCCAGAGAGCTCAGCCTTTCCCCAAATCAGCCAGAGCAGACAGCAGGAGCGCACCCCCCAGGGACAGTGTTCACATCACACCCTGGTCACGTGATCACACCCCCCAGGGACAATGTTCACATCACACCCTGGTCACATGATCACACCCTCCAGGGACACTGTTCACATCACACCCTGGTCACATGATCACACCCCCCAGGGACACTGTTCACATCACACCCTGGTCACATGATCACCCCCCCAGGGACAGTGTTCACATCACACCCTGGTCACGTGATCACACCCCCCAGGGACAGTGTTCACATCACACCCTGGTCACATGATCACACCCCCCAGGGACAGTGTTCACATCACACCCTGGTCACATGATCACACCCCCCAGGGACAGTGTTCACATCACACCCTGGTCACATGATCACAGCCCTCAGGGACAGTGTTTGCGTCACACCGGGGTCACATGATCACAGCCCCCAGGGAGTGTTCACATCACACCCAGGTCACATGATCACAGCCCCCAGGGAGTGTTCACATCACACCCAGGTCACATGATCACAGCCCCCAGGGAGTGTTCACATCACACCCGGGTCACATGATCACAGCCCCCAGGGAGTGTTCACGTCACACCCAGGTCACATGATCACAGCCCCCAGGGACATTGTTCGCATCACACCCTGGTCACATGATCACACCCCCTCCCCCACACAGGCTGCACTCACATTAAGCCCTCCCCCAGCCTCAGGCCGAATCAGAAATGACAGGTTATAACTGACAGAATCAACTCATCATAAACCACAATGACCTGCCACTGTAACGATAAACAAGCTGTTATTTTTATTTTTACTTTTATTACTTCCTTGTCCCTGTGATTGTGGGTGTGGGTCTTTGGTCCTGCAGATCATTATTGAGAAGAGAGGTAGATTAAAAAGAAAGTGGTTGAATTTCTGTACTGTGAATTCACTTTAACAATCACACACACACACACACACACACAGAAAGCATAACTTATCCATATACTCACAAAAAGCACACACATTCACACAGTTAATACATGCAGTTATACACAAAAATACATACACTCACACACACACACACACCCACACACACACACAACAAACCCACAGTTGGTACATACACAGCCATTGCTGAGGTTACAGTACAAACAGAACAGGAGAAACAATCACACAGATACAAAGGCATGTTAGAGGTGCCAACACAGATGAGGAAGTATGGGCAAACACAAACCATCAGAACAAAAACACCCAGCGTGGCACGAGTCCTGTGTATGCCACACCCTCTCTGAGCAGCATGGGTCACAACCCACACTCAGCTTATGGTGTTTGCAAAGTGACCGCAAACATGTGAATGAGAACCGTAGTTTAGCATGCCTGTATGACATGTGAGGTATGAGGTATAAGGTATGAGGAAAGACTCCTCCTTATACAGCTCCGTATACATCCGCAAAACCATCTGCTGTTTCCCACTTTTCAGCCATGAAACCGAGCCACTCTTCTGTTAGCCTTAGTCACTTTGTGTCTTACAGTCAATTTGTGGGTCTGCATCTCCAAACATATCCACACACATAGGCTAGACATTTATTTTAGTGAAGTCTGAATTGCTAACTGTATTGGTGCAGTAAGTGTACCTTCATTTTTATCACAAATCCAGGGATCAAATGCAGCCCATATCATTAGCTGATTTAACCCTGGCCATATTACTGTACAGGCCGTGGCGAATGCTGGCTGCTCCGGGGGACCCCTGTCTGTTAAATGAGACCCCACTCTTTCTCTTTACTGTGTAAGAGCAGCGCCTCCCCAACTCCCTGCCCCAGCCTTGGGTATCTAAAGCCACATGTTAATATTCCTCTGCATTTACAAGTCTAGTTGCCTATCACTTAAAGTTACAAAATATGATTTAACTCTGCGGATACAGCATGAAATGTAGGCTCTAAAAGTCATTTTAATTTAGGGGAAATTGCACGTGAAACCACACACTTACAGCGTGGCAGAGGCACAAGTTCAAACTGCGGAGTTAAAACCATGTTCACGCTTCCAAGTAAAAATCCTCAACCATATCTGCATGACACGTTTTCAAACCTGCAGTCAGAGAAAGGAAGATGATCGTGAAGAAAGAGCATTTCCGTGCGCGCTCCGCTTATCCTCGGGTTATGTTCTCTTATTCTACGTGACGTGCCTGTCTCCTGAATAACACCCTCGTAGAACAATACAAAAACCTTGGCTAGCTGGTGTTTGTTTTTGTCAGCATTGTGTCCCCTCAACATGGCGGGTACTATTATGATAATCATATTAACACATTGTTATTGTTGCTACTGTTTATAATATTATGACTAGAAAAACACGTGTACTCACCATTTGATGGTGGTGACTGTATGGAATGTTGGTTTCCTGAAAAAAGGCGCTGAGCGCTGTCTGCACATAGACAACAAAAGGTACCAAGATTTAATGATCAAATTCCAGTCTGGTTTTAAACATTTTAGGGATATAATGAATGATTCATTAGTCAAATATTTTGAGCAACTAGTTATACATTAGTCTCCAAATCCATCCTGCTGTGAACTTGGTCTTTTCACGCCATGTGAAAACATACACCTGCGTACAATAGACAGCATATATTTCACTGTCAGTAGAAAGGTGCACATAAGATAGCCATTACCAGTATGAAACACACTGACACACATACCTCAATCAAACAGTCACAAACTCGAACACATACTCTACATACGCCGTAGAGTATTCATCTCAGTATCTAACCCACCTCAAACTGCCACTCCGCCGCCTGTAAAAGCTGCTTAGCTTGGTCCCCCGCGCATCCGGCGGTCACAACGAACTGGTTTATCATAAGTTGGTGCTTCAGGTCATCCATATTCGCCGCGCGTTATTGTCCAAGGCGCGTGTTTCGGTGCTAAACTTGGAAATCCCACTTGAGACTCCTTCGCTTTTCTTTCTCTCTCCTTTGCGCACATACATACACGTAGACGCCTGTTACCCCTTCTCTCCTACTCCCCTCAGTTCACAGCCATCTCCCACAATCGGCGAAGCGAACATAAATATTTACTGTAGCCAGGCTCTGCATTGATTGACAACCGACGGCAGAGGGAGGGTGGGGGAAAGGGGGGTTGGAGGCGAGCCGAAAGTCTGCCAACGTGTGCGCAAAAGGCGTAAGAACATTTTGTGACGATTGAGACCATTTACTTTCCTTGTCCAACCGGCTCAACGGTTTTGATGTTGGCGGTGAAAAGGATGGATTTGCGTGGATAAAATGCGTGATATTACGATTTGGTTATGAGGAGGGATGTTGTACACTGTTCGCTTTTTCTCCAGGGCACAGGATGGCTTGAAGAAACTGAGCCAGTAAACAGCTCTGACCAGATGCAGTGTTACCATTTACAACACTTGACTTTTGCAAATGATTCATGTTTGGTTTGTTCGCCAAAATACATCTTGCCACAGGGCAAATTCATGTGAAAGGGTTTGGTAACTTCAATACAAATGAAAATCCACACTCTCTGTCAGCATTCCTTGGAGTCCATATCCCGGAAGTGCTTGCTTAATTCTTTTTTGTTTTGTTTTGTTTTTTAATCAATGTGGATAATTATGACTGTCAGCTGCTTCCGTCCAATTACTCTTCTGTACGGGTCACAATCTTACCAAATAAGGTAACTACATCTACCAGGACCAATACAATCCGAGGAATAATCCAGCCATATTTGTTTAGATGCGTGCTCATGTTATGTATAGATACCTTGCAGTACGCCCCACGTGGATCCGAACAGCCTACTACAATGTTTAATTTGCTTTCCGTATGTTCACTTCCCATTCCACCTTTCTCACTGATAAACTACTACTACGACAACTACTACTGTAAATGGCTACCGTGAATGGACAGTTAAAAGCGTGTCCCTGTGGAAAGGGGCTCAGATTTAACGTTCGTACCCCGGCACATTAGTAAGGTGCCTGTCCTCACCACGTGGCCATGACGACGTTCATGTAAATACTGACAAACAATTGATGGTTGTTTGCTCTGCAAACAGTTTCAAGTTACACAAAAGTCGTACTACTACATTAGGCGACCAGCAGAGGGAGCGCTGCAGGGAAACCATTGTGCTTGTGCAGTTTCAAAATAGCCTCACCTTGACACCCATGCCGTTCATGATTTGGGTTTCATTTACTCATTTGTTTTGGTGAGAAAGTTAATGTGTTTTTTGTCCTACACGAAATTCATTTGCACTAAAAGCTTCGATTTTTCTGTAAGTCCTTTTTGTTGGTCATTTTTGTTTGAGAACATGTTTAGGAAACAATTTCAATTCAAATTTGTATGCTGACTAAATATATTATTATATTTCAAACATTCAATGGACACATAATCAACAGGTAGTTCTTCTTTGTTTTTTCAAACAGAAACAGAGCTTTGATGGTTGGCGTGTTTATGCTCACAGTGGATGTACTTGTTTGTGCTGCCAATGTCCACGAGAGGCCTGGCAGATTGCCTGGCAGTTGGCATAGTCTACCACTTCTGTTAGAAATGCGTGAATAATAGAAAACTATAAAAATCAAAGATGCAGCCTGGCATTAATAAAACACACACATACACACTCACAGACACACACACACACACACTCACAGACACACACACACACACACACTCACAGACACACACACACACACACTCACACACACACACACACACACACACTCACACACACACACACACACACTCACACACACTCACACACACATACACTCACACACACTCACAGACACACACACACACTCACACACACACACACACACACTCACAGACACACACACTCACACACACACACACACACACACACACACACACACACTCACAGACACACACACACACTCACACACACTCACACACACACACACTCATATACACTCATATACACTCACACACACACACACACACATACACACCCACACACTACAGACACACACCACACACACAACACACACTCACAGACACACACACACACACACACACACTCACAGACACACACACACACTCACACACACATACACACTCACTCACATACACTCACACACACACACACACACACACACACACACACACACACACACACACACACACACACACACACACACACACACACACACACACACACACACACACACACACATACACACACACACACACACATACACACACACACTCACAGACACACACACACACACACACGAGCAAGAGAAAGAAAGAGTACAATTACAGCCCTGGAGGTCAATGCCTGTTCATTTTCATTTTGATTCCAAAAAGAAATTTACCTTACGAAATGCAGACATGGCTGTCAAAACATAACTGATGTATTTGTATTTTTCATTAAGAATTGAAGGTCATTATCAGTCCTACATGATCACATGTTAGTTATTTTTTGTAATTAACTGCTTTCTGCCTTCATGTCAATAGTATGTTCCTTTCTCAGCTTTCTTGTGCCCTGACTGTTTCAGGGTCACATGGGGCTGATCTCTGAGCTCGCTGCGGTGCGGTGCGGGGGAGGCGCAGCGGGAGCGGGAGCAGGTGGCGCCAGTTTTCGGCGCTGCTCTAAAGAACTTTGCCGCGGTTAAGAGTAACGCAATGCCTGCATAGATTTCGACAACACAAAAATTCCTCAAGTGGTAAAATATCTGAGTATGTAAACTTACCAAGTTTACTCAGGTATTTGCCATTTTAAGGGATCGATGCTAATTTATTTAGTTTTCAGCAAAGAGGCTAATAGGACATAATAATAATCATACATTTTGTCAATTTCTTAGACACTGAGTGTTTCACATATTCTTTACAGCCTTGGTGCAAAAAACTAGCCAAAAGCAGGCCGCACATTTTAAGGTTTCTAGCCAAAAACATGCTGTATTTACCTGCAGTCGCACTGGTTAATGGAACGTAACTTGATACTCAGCGTGGAGCCGAAAAAGAGGCACGCTTCTGAAATATTAGCCCAATGTTTACAGTTACAGCCTATACGTACTTATGAGCATAACTTGAGTTAAACCCGTCAGCTATTTTCTCAAAAGGGATGTGAAATAGGTGTGGTGTCTATTCTATGTATATTATCATCAAAAAGCTATAGTTTTTATGAAATTACCTTGTCATTCCCTCACACTGATTATAGTCTTCTTATAAAGTACCGTGTCAAAACAATGTCTAACTAGTCTAATGAAGCCTAATTCTTTATACAGATGGGAAGGAGGTAAAGCATAGCCTGTGTATGGTTAATTCAACATTGCCTAAGTGCTCTTTGGCATTACCATCACACGCCACCGTTTTCCGCCACAATGCAGGCAGTTGATGCTCTCCGGGAACTCCCCCTTCAGCCAATGGCGGAGAAGGAAAGGTGAAACCTGGATACCACGGAGCCAATCAGCGACGTAGGATCTATTTAAAGGGCTGTTAAAGCCCACACGCGCTGAGAGCAGAGTCACCCAACTAGCAATCTACTCAATGGAAACATCATCCTCGAAACGGAATTAAGTTATTATGAAGAATTAATCTTTGTGACGAAGTTAGGGAGAAATCAAAACAATATTATTATTCTACTTAACTCTGGAGGCGGTTGGGACCGTGTATGGCGAGCGGCGAAGGCGAGCGCAGTACTGCTAAAGAGATCAAATCCAAAGACTTCAGCGCAGCAGGTTGGAGCACCGCGTGAGAGCATCGCCCTGTACCTGCATTTCAGATCATGTGCCGTGTTTCAGGGTTTCACCACTGGCAAAAATACAGCTGGGCGACTATAGACATCTCAGACTGCTGTCTAGTTTATTAGCTGGGCGTGTGAATAATGGGTGATTAAAACTTCTGGTTTTTAAAAAACCTGGGAAAAATTGTTGGCTGCTAAAAGAACGCGATACTGTATCGTAATGGCCATAACTACGTGTGATTTTAGTAATAGATAATGTTTGCCAATAGACGAACCGAGATTTTGGATTGACAGTGGCTTACATAAATATTGGAGAATCTGAACACTTTTAAGCCCATATCGGCCTTAAACGGGGAATTCACAGCAGTTTGGGAGATTTCATATAGAGGAAATTGTGAGTGTGAGGGCTTGTGGGTCTCTGTGTTGTATCATTATGCCAGTCCTGACAAGTCCAGAAATTAGCATCAAGTTCAAAGAGCAGAGGCCGTCACTTGATCCAGATGGGGCCGGTGTGGCTGGTCTGGGAGATTTTGACGACAGCCTCACCAGCTTGCAGTGGCTGCAGGATTTCTCCATCCTCACGGCCAACCTGGAGAAACATCCCGGGTCTGACGGCCACTCTCAGCGGCTCCCCCTCCCTGTGGCCCCCCCAGACACGAACCCCCCCTCCAGCCCACCCACAGGTGATACTGCTGGGTCTGGCGTGCCACAGAATTTGAGGGATATGATCACCTCCAGCGCTTCAGCCAACACAGGCCGTGGCAGAGATGGCTACTCCTACCTGCTGGCCCACCCCCACGGCCACGCCACCAGGCCACCCCAGGAGGTGGACTACAGGACCAACCATCAGGTGAAGCCTCCATATTCATACGCCACGCTCATCTGCATGGCCATGCGAGCGAGCAGGAAGACCAAGCTTACCCTGTCCGCCATCTACGCCTGGATAACAGAGAACTTCTGCTACTACCGCCGTGCAGAGCCCAGCTGGCAGGTGAGTGATGAGCTCCACTCCATTAGGGGTGAGAGGCCAGGGGGGTGGGGGGGTGGTCAGAGGGGTCCAGACATAAAAATATGAGCGTGAGGAAGGATACAGGTAGACAAAATCCTCTGTGCATTAACCCAACTGCTATCTTTCAGTTACATCATCTCAAGCGAGGGTCCATAATGAGCACTCATACCCTAAAATGTGTCGGGTTACTGAGGCGAACTCGCCTGCCTGTCCTTATTCCAGAGCTCATCATGATGGAGTGGGCTGGTCTGTGAATGATTTTCACAGGAGCCAGTCCAGCGTCCGCTTTTGCTCTTGTTGAGTAACTTTGGACCACAGTTGCTAAATAAAAAACAGGGTTTTAAAGGTGTGTTAAAAATGCATGAGCAGGTGTGGGCAGTGGCCGTGTGACAGATGCAGGTGAGGTGACACCATCTGACTTCCCTGAAGATGCAGCTTCTTAAAGAGACAGACACCCGTTTCCTGCACCACGTGAGACTTTACTCAAGCATCAACAGCAAGCACAGCCAGTGTGCGTGTTAATGGTGATGCGCCGCAGTGAAAATGTAAATAATGTCGCAGAGCAGCTCTATGGGCAAAAGACCAGCATGGGGTCCACTGAACAGCGCTCAAAGAAGGAACATCTCACGTACAGACATTATGCATAATTTATTTGTGCAGAGAAGTTTTACACTTGTATTTATATCCATGCTGCTAACATGAATGATGCCCTTTGTGGCAGCCAAGTAGACGTAAGCCCCAGGTTTCCCATCCAACGGAATAATATGAAATGTATTTTTACTCAGCCAGGTCTTCATTATGATTAAACATGCAGAGGTTTTAAAGGATAGCGATTAGCCAGGTCTTCATTGTGAATAAACATGCAGAGGTTTTAAAGGATAGCGATTAGCCAGGTCCTCATTGTGAATATACATGCAGAGGTTTTAAAGGATAGCGATTAGCCAGGTCCTCATTGTGAATAAACATGCAGAGGTTTTAAAGGATAGCGATTAGCCAGGTCCTCATTGTGAATATACATGCAGAGGTTTTAAAGGATAGCGATTAGCCAGGTCTAGCAATTTGAGTGCGCATATGACCAGTCCTCTGGGACAGCAGAGGAGCTCTTTGTCCAACAGCCATGTGTTTCTCCCTATTAAAATTGAGTATGCCTTTCCATTTGTCATGTAAAGAAATGCACTGGGATTTTGGCAATAACTGAGATGAAAACGTGACACAAGTTACTGCTCCCTATGGCTGGGTATGTGGGAGCATGGGACCCCTGCGGCTTTTCCTGTATGAGGCCAGAGTCTGACAGGACTCCAGCAGGGATTCTCACCGCCACGGCCGCCATGCTGAGACAGCGCAGCGTATGCGGAGCTCTGCTCACGCGTGGTGGAGTTACCACCTTAAAGCATTTTCAGAGGAAGCTGCCGCTTCAGCCTCGGAGAGAGAGCAGCTAACACTGCTCTCCGAAACGCCTCCACTCTCTGGTGTGCTTTTCCTGTCTGCGTCTCTAGTGAGATTGTAGTAACAGCTCTCTCTCCTTACAGAATTCCATTCGTCACAACCTGTCACTCAATAAGTGCTTTGTGAAGGTGCCCAGGACCAAGGAGGAGCCAGGTAAAGGGGGTTTCTGGCAGATTGACCCCCAGTACGCTGACATGTTTGTGGACGGCATCTTTAAGCGCAGACGGGCTTCCTCTGTGCCCCATGCCCTTGTCATGAAGGGGCATCATGGGAAGGCCAGGCCTCCACATGTGCTGAAACGGAGGCACAGCTCCAGAGAGCGGTGGGTAGGGGCGCTTCCAGGTACTGGCTCTCTGCTCACACCTGAGCCCACAGTGGGCATGGCCTCTGGAGGGGCATTGGACTGGACTCCAGGGTTAGAGGACGGGGCCATTGACCGTCATGCTGGCAGTAACTTCGAGGACCTGGACGTCAACATAGCCCTGAGCTCTCTCGGCTGTGAGCTGGATGGATCGCTACCAGGCTGCCCCCTGGTGTCTGGGGGGAGGTGGTGCAGTGATGTGAGTGGCATTGGTGTCGGTGGAGCGGAGTTAGCCTGTGGGTTCGCTGAGGCAGAATCTGACCTACTGCAGGCACAGCAGGGTGGGGCCCAGCCACACCCACCTCCCCACCCACTGCAGTATGAGGAGCTGGTCTCGCCCTTTTCCCAGCTGCAGACACATCCTTGGGTGGAGTCAAGGGAGGGCTTTAACCCCACCCCGTTAGCATGTGTGGCAGAGCCCACCCTCAGCTGCTACGAGGGATTCCTCTCCGATACCGTCTGCTGGGGGGGCATGGAGCCATACCTGTGACTCATGCTGCACTTTGACCTCTTGCCTATGCTCTGGCCAGGAGACCTCACAAGCTACCGCTGTGCTACATTAGCATGCTATGTTAGCCTCACAGTCACACTGAAGTTCCCAAGTTGCTGCTTAAACCAAAGAAATGGCCATTTATTAAGCAGGAATGAATCCATCCATTAAATACAAAAGGACTTTGATGGAGGCACTGTTTAATCGCTGATGTAAACATTAAAGCTGTAGTTGAAAATGAAACATTCTGTTTATGAAGAGCATAGAACAGATATGTAATGTGAGCTGGTAATGCAGACAGCAAGAGCTGGATGGAAACCTGTATGAATTAAAAACACACTGAATAACTTCATCACTAATCTGTCATGTGCTGATGCTTCATTTCTAACAGTTTTTAACCCTATTAGCAATTATATTCATGTCACAAAGAATTCATACTCAATACTGATGTGGAGTTAAACCTGCGGACGCTGCGACCCTCCAGGTCCCCAGGCTGTAGCTGAAAAATGCAAAGGTCATGGACAGGACACAGGTCTGTGATCCCTGGAGTTCAGAACACAATGCCTATTGTTCCAGAGAATCTCATGTTTCTCTCCATTCTCTGCTCTGATCTGGGCACCAGTGGAAGAAAACACTTCTTAGAATAGAACAAAGGCAAGGTAGATCTTTTTAGATGCTTACATAAGACCAACCGTAAAGCATGCTAAGAAAAACATAACAAAGTTCCACATGCAAACAGACACACCCACACACAGATAACATTACATACATGCACACACTCTCACGCATTCACACACACACACACACACACACACACACACACACACAAACACTCTCTCATGCACTCACACACATACACAAACACACACAGAGACACACCCACACATAGATAATTTAAGGTACATGCACACACTCTCACACACTCACTCTCACACACTCACATACACACACACACTTTCACGCACTCACACACACACACACACACGCAGTGACAGGTGTCTGGGCAGGTATCTGATAGCAGCTGATAAATAATGGAGGAGGCCTGACACCCAACAGATGCTCACATCAGTAGGATTCCATAGTCAAAGTGGGGGGGGGGGGGTGTCAGCCTCAGCTGTGGCTTTCGCTCTCCATCCAGCCCCACAAAGCCATCCCCAACTCAGGAGTCTGACTCCTCCTTCAGGATCGCCTCTGTGCTGTGAGGCATGCTCCTGCATATGTCACAGCCTGGATATAGTCAGGAAAGGGAAACATCTGGATCCATGAAGTCCAACCATAACAATTCCAGCCTGATTAAAGGTGCCAAGCTCTGAAGAGACAGAGAGAGAGAAACAGAGAGACAGAGAGAAAGAGACAGAGAGACAGAGAGAGAGACAGAGAGACAGAGAGAGAGAGAGAGAGAGACAGAGAGACAGAGAGACAGAGAGAGAGAGAGAGACAGGGCAAACAGTAAGCTAATTACAGGTGATTGGATCTTCAGGGACTGTACCCAGCTAAGGCCCTCCACCAGCCGGGGGCGGGGGGGGAGGGTTGAGGAGGAGGCAAGAAACACATGGGAACCCCCCCGCCCAGTGGGACATTACAGGGAGCATCTCTGCTCATTTAAGGAGACATACACTCACACACACACACTCACACACACATAAACACACCCATACACACATACATGCACAAACACATGCAAGAACACACACACGTGTATACATACACACACTTACACATATACCCATACATACACAATGTATTACCAGCACCCCTCCCGCCCAAGGCAACCAGCACTGACCCATGTCCCGAGTCACTCAGCAGGACCAAGGACAGCACCACATCGGCAGCCCGGCCTGCAGCACCCTGGATAGCGACGCACTGGAAATGCCCACAGGAACAAGCTGGCAGCAGCCAATGACTGACCACACCTGCCACTTAAACTGCTGAATGGCCGAAACGTGGATCTGATGCAGTTTTGATGCACCCAGGCCTGACGCTGACACTGGGTTGCATCAGACCAGCATGCTGTGACATCAGACACCACTGAGGTTACGTTTGAAATGGCGGTGACCACAGTCGCGCTTAATTAGTGAACCACTGCACACACAAGAGATAGATACCACCTTAAAATAGACAGGCTGCCAGAAGGGACCCCAAACTGTGAGCGCTGTACGTGTGCTCTGGGGTCTGGAGACAGTCCTGCGAAATCAGGTACAAACAGTGTTAGACTATTCTATGATCCTGGGGCTAAAAGAGGATGAGTGGAAGATGTGCAGGGAACTGAAGGCACCTTCACCTGAGAGAGCTTCTGTAAGCTGTTAGATGCTAGAGTGAAGCTGTGTACAAGAAACCTAAAAACACAGGGCTGCTCTTCATAAAAATGCTTGTTTATTGCCACTAACTCTCCTTAACATAAGGTTTAAATTAATGGCTTAATTCATGGAAAATGTATAATTTACAAAGGCTTTGCTATTAACTTTTTTTCTTCAATTTTGCTGCTTGGGTATTTCTTATTTCTGTTTAAAATATTTTTTCTTAAACCTCAAGATATGGGTTTGAGTGATGACATCTCATATATTCGCACAAATGCTCGCTGCATGTAGAGCACTTCTGCTTGATGCTTAGGTTCAGGGTCACCGAGTCAAGAGAGACCATAGAAAAGTGCTGCTATCTCACAACTTCATAAACAAGTTCAGTTCGCTGCTTGACAGGAGATGGGCAGTCAGATCTCACAGCGCCCTCTGCTGGCTATATGCTGTAAAAATCATATTCACACAGATACACTTGATTCCCGACATTCTCTGACAGACAGCTCGTAGCCATTAGTATGGCAGGGGGTGCAATCCTACAATTGACAACAAAGGAAAAACGTTTGTCTTTTAAGTTAGGTGCTAGTTTTGGATTTTCCAAGAAACAACTGGCCTCTTTTACACATGGGCTGCACATTGGTAAAGAATGGAATGTGAATAGAATCTTTCTGAAGACTCAATCTTCATTCTTCACTAGAATTGTTCCTGATAACATACATGAAATAAGGTTACTTGTGATTTCTCTTTCATTTGAGTGCAGTGGTCTGTGAATAGCTGTCAATTGCAAAGACATTCAGGGCCATAGTTAGCCAGTTCCCCTGTTGGTGCAGTTAGCCCCATATCTGGAGCCTTGTGAGCAAGCCTGTTTGTGTTTCCACTGGCAGCAGGCACATTCTGTGCAGTACCCAGCCCTCTGCCCCCAGCCCAGCCTCACTCTGAGTCATGCTTTTGTCATTGTGCTGCACTGCTTAAATCAGACCTTTAGGCCCATTGGGCTGGATGAGGGCTGTGGGTTGAGGTGCAGTGAAAGCCCAGTGTAACCCCCTTAGCATAGCCTGGGATTGACTGTGGAAATGCCACTGGCCCTACCATGCCTTGGCACACACTGCCTTAGCCTGGCTCTGGAGCACGGGCTATTTCTCACTGTGGGTACTGCTGTGTGAACTCAGGCTAATGGCAGGGTGGAGAACAGGCACCTGCACAGACAGTCTGCCAGTGTGGGCCACAGGCCTCGGGGTCAGCCCTTTCTGGCACACAGGGGGCGGGGCAGAAGTTATAAATAATTCTGCCTCAGAGATAGTCAAACCAGTAGGAACAAGATCCCATAACAGAGACTGCTCCTTCAGCCCTATTTTCTACTTTTGATTATTCACAAATGATGAAATTATTTGTATTATTTTCATTCATATTTTTGTTTTTACAAATGTTTCTGTCTTTATAAAGTAAACGATGAAACTCTCTCAAACCCTGAACTGTCTAAAATTTTACTCTGCTGTAAGCACCTAACGGAATTCAGAATCATTTTGGTCATACAGCGATATTTACCGAGTTGCATTCTGTGAAGTGAAGTTTATTAAGGCTGAATAATTACGGGACAGCGCTCACCATTTATGGACATACAAGTCCCAGTAAACATTTCGGGAGATAAGCGAATGGGCTCTCGGTTCAATTGACATTTGAAAGACTCCTCCAATCAGAGAGCTCGGTGCTGTTAGGTGACGTCGTCGCGGCCCTCTGGTCCAGTTTTCAGGGACCCCGAACGCCGCTGTAGGCAGCCTGGGGAGGATCTGTGAACTAGCAAACCACTTTGGCAAAGCACCCCTTTTCTTCACTCCACTTTTTATTTTCTTTGGGGTGTGTTTCGTTTGCGGTTGGGGTGGGCCCCGCCCGAAGCGGTAAATATGCCGGTTCGTACAGAGTGCTGCAGTAACTCAGCGGCCTACACGTCCTCGGCCTCTCTTGTCCCACCTCCACCGATTAACACCCAGCAGCCGGGCGTCGCAACTTCACTTCTGTACAGCGGTTCTCAGTTTCGAGGCCATCAAAAGAGCAAAGGGAATTCATACGACGTTGAAGTGGTTTTGCAGGTCAGTGTATCAAGCGCTTAGAAACCCAATCAGAGGACTAACATTTCAGGGTGAACGGGCTGTGTAGGTAGCTCGCTAGCCTAATAACCTAACCGTAAACTTGATGTTGACAGGTCTTCTCATAACTCTAAAACCCACGCAGTAACTACTCAAATGCATCTCTGTACGTCAGTGGAAAACTCAATACTAGCCTTTAAGGTAATAATTTTAGAATTTACTGGGTTTATGTGTAGCCATGTTTAGTTTCAGAATTTAGTCACTGTATTTTAAGGTATGGTTGAACGTTTTAATGAATGATCTTGTTGTCATCCAGTTAGCAGTTTTGTTTAACGGCTTTCAGTGCAGGTTCCTGGCCTGGCATTTCAGTTTAAAATGATTGATTCCTGAGACATTATTCAATGGGAGCTCTCTAGATGTGTTGCCAAATAGCTCGACATATGACAGGTCTGTAAGGATGTAGTTGCGGTTCGTGACAGGTCTGTAAGTGTAAAGTAGCTGGGCTGGTGACTGTTGAGTATCGGCTGATAACGATGCTAGTATAATTGGTATTGTCATTTTGGTTAACACAGGTTACGATTCCCTCTCAAAAGCTAAACAGCAGTCCACAAATCAGAGTACGTTCCCTGATGTCAAGTGAAGTCCTCTTCTGACGCAGGCATCTTGCTGTAGGTGTATTTCTAGAATTCATTTAGGTTGTTTCAGGACAATCTTTTAAGAAACACATTCTCGAAGGTTTTGAAATATGGAGCTAATTTGACCAGAACAGAAATGAAAGGTGTTTTTTCTCCAGGAATGGCTACGATCAGACCTAAATAGACTCTGAAAATGTGTCGGGGCAAACAGGGTCGACCGGAGTCAAACTCCTCATTGTAAATTATGTTGGGTCCGCAGGATTGCAGAGCTCTATGTTACATCAGAACGATTCAAGAAGCTGATGTCAAACCAACAAATACATATATTGTATATTGCGATTAGCTAGACCGTGCTGTATTCATAACAAAAAACGACAGGCTTCACGCATAAAACTTTTATACAATATTCTATTGCACTTCACAGAAAAAAAACATACAAATAGTAACAAGAGTTTGACTGCAAAACAACAGGTAAAAATACTAATGAAATACAGAGTATTGAAAGTTTCAGAAACAACAAGACTTAAAAATGCAATAGGAATGAAACCAACCCACAACGACTCAAAGCTAACTTTTATACATTCATTTTCCACGGAATTTAAAATGAGGGATGGTTTGAGCCTCCCTGCTCCGCTACTTTGGAATGACGTGTTTCCTCTTTCAGCACGTGACCATGGAGGACTCCTATCTCTGCGGTTACCTGAAAATCAAAGGGCTAACGGAGGTGAGGCTCTGGACAAACGGCTGATACTGTGCTTAAAACATACCTTACATTCCTGTCTGCAGCCGCACCCTTCTCCCAGAGGACAGCTGAACCTAGTTTGTGTTCACATGACTGTGTGTTCATGTGTCTCCTGCACATTCTCTGCTACATGTCTGTATGTGATATGCCTGCAGTGTTTTTAGAAATAATTTTACAGCACCTATTTGGAACAATAAGATGTTCAAAGACTACTAGGGGAAGGCACTTTCCATAAAGCCCTCTCACAGCCAAACTGGGATCAAACCAAATCCTCCTCTATCCACGTTAGAGAGGTTTTATGTTGGTTGTGTTAGCTTTGCTGGCTGTGTGCGGTGTGGTGGTTGTGTAGACTTTGCTGGCTGTGAGCGGTGTGTTGGTTGTGTAGACTTTGCTGGCTGTGTGCGGTGTGTTGGTTGTGTTAGCTTTGCTGGCTGTGTGTGGTGTGTTGGTTGCGTTAGCTTTGCTGGCTGTGAGCGGTGTGTTGGTTGTGTTAGCTTTGCTGGCTGTGAGCGGTGTGTTGGTTGTGTAGACTTTGCTGGCTGTGTGCGGTGTGTTGGTTGCGTTAGCTTTGCTGGCTGTGTGCGGTGTGTTGGTTGTGTTAGCTTTGCTGGCTGTGTGCGGTGTGTTGGTTGTGTAGACTTTGCTGGCTGTGTGCGGTGTGTTGGTTGTGTAGACTTTGCTGGCTGTGTGCGGTGTGTTGGTTGTGTTAGCTTTGCTGGCTGTGTGTGGTGTGTTGGTTGCGTTAGCTTTGCTGGCTGTGAGCGGTGTGTTGGTTGTGTTAGCTTTGCTGGCTGTGAGCGGTGTGTTGGTTGTGTAGACTTTGCTGGCTGTGAGCGGTGTGTTGGTTGTGTTAGCTTTGCTGGCTGTGTGCGGTGTGTTGGTTGTGTAGACTTTGCTGGCTGTGAGCGGTGTGTTGGTTGTGTAGACTTTGCTGGCTGTGAGCGGTGTGTTGGTTGTGGAGACTTTGCTGGCTGTGAGCGGTGTGTTGGTTGTGTAGACTTTGCTGGCTGTGTGCGGTGTGTTGGTTGTGTAGACTTTGCTGGCTGTGTGCGGTGTGTTGGTTGTGTAGACTTTGCTGGCTGTGTGCGGTGTGTTGGTTGTGTTAGCTTTGCTGGCTGTGTGCGGTGTGTTGGTTGTGTAGACTTTGCTGGCTGTGAGCGGTGTGTTGGTTGTGTAGACTTTGCTGGCTGTGTGCGGTGTGTTGGTTGTGTAGACTTTGCTGGCTGTGTGCGGTGTGTTGGTTGTGTAGACTTTGCTGGCTGTGTGCGGTGTGTTGGTTGTGTTAGCTTTGCTGGCTGTGTGCGGTGTGTTGGTTGTGTAGACTTTGCTGGCTGTGAGCGGTGTGTTGGTTGTGTAGACTTTGCTGGCTGTGAGCGGTGTGTTGGTTGTGTAGACTTTGCTGGCTGTGTGCGGTGTGTTGGTTGTGTAGACTTTGCTGGCTGTGTGCGGTGTGTTGGTTGTGTAGGCTTTGCTGGCTGTGTGCGGTGTGTTGGTTGTGTTAGCTTTGCTGGCTGTGTGCGGTGTGTTGGTTGTGTAGACTTTGCTGGCTGTGAGCGGTGTGTTGGTTGTGTAGACTTTGCTGGCTGTGAGCGGTGTGTTGGTTGTGTAGACTTTGCTGGCTGTGTGCGGTGTGTTGGTTGTGTTGGCTTTGCTGGCTGTGTGCGGTGTGTTGGTTGTGTTGGCTTTGCTGGCTGTGTGCGGTGTGTTGGTTGTGTAGGCTTTGCTGGCTGTGTGCGGTGTGTTGGTTGTGTTTAGCATAACTGGATGTATGTTTTCCTGCTCTGCAGGAGTACCCAACTCTCACCACATTCTTTGCGGGGGAGATCATCAGCGAGAAGCGCCCTTTTCTAACGCGGAAGTGGGACGCGGATGAAGACGTAGACCGCAAGCACTGGGTACGACTAGCCTTTGTTTAAAGTATAAGAAAAACCAAACCTCAGTCTGTGCTTATGACCTTGTGAAGATATGCATATTAAATATTCATAACCTGCCTTGCACTTACAGTGTAAGATGTGTGTAACCGCCTGTCTGAAGTGCTGTTTTGGGAGAGAAAGTGAAGGGAAGCTGTTGAGTCAGACACAAGAGTTTGCAGATTAAGTCGATAGTCTTTACCAGGTGGGAACGCCTGGTATGTCCAAACAGGTGTTTTTCCTGAGATTCTTTATTTTCATGTTATTCTCCAGAGTTTTGTAGATCCAGTCTGGGGTTATTTTTTTTTTTTTTTTTTTTTTTTTTATTCTGAGTGCAGTTCCTTCAGTCTGCTGTTTCACACTACATCATTAACGGCATACACTTTGGCTGTTCGGATTAGAAGTGGTCAGTAATTACAGTGTATTTTTTGTTCGCTATGCTCTGTTTTTATGGTCTGTCTGTTTCATTTCTCCAGGGCAAGTTTCAGGCTTTTTATCAGTATGCAAAAACCTTCAACTCTGACGACTTTGACTACGAGGAGCTGAAGAACAGCGACTACGTGTTCATGCGCTGGAAGGTCAGTCTGACCCTGCAGAGCACAGGAGGAGCAGAGCCACCTGAGACTCGCTGTCCTGTTTTAAATTCTCCCTCACAGCCCGCTGCGCCTGCCTCTGATTCAGGGGGGGGTTTATAATGGGCCATCAGGAGCACACAGGGGAAAAACACTTCCACCACATTCTCGCTCTGCCTGCATTTCACTCCTCATGCTACTAGATGGTAGTCTCATGATTATACAGCCGCTGAACTTGACCTGGAACGAGCCTCCTATGGCTTTTACAATTTTTTTTATCAGTTGTAGCTGATATCAGTAAATGCGTTTGACATAAGGCCGACAGATGTCAGGAACAAACTCGGTGCCTACTGTCAGAAATCAGTGTAACCTTGTCTCTGCATCCCTCTGTGTCTGCATGTTCTCTTGCCAAACAGGAGCAGTTTTTAGTACCTGATCACACTATCAAAGACATCAGCGGTGCCTCATTCGCTGGCTTCTACTACATCTGCTTCCAGAGGTCCACAGCCACCATAGAGGGTTACTACTACCACAGAAGTTCAGAATGGTAAAGACAACTACCATAGAGGGCTAACGATACCACAGAAGTTCAGAATGGTAAAGACAACTACCATAGAGGGCTAACGATACCACAGAAGTTCAGAATGGTAAAGACAACTACCATAGAGGGCTAACGATACCACAGAAGTTCAGAATGGTAAAGACAACTACCATAGAGGGCTAACGATACCATAGAAGATCAGAATGGTAAAGACAACTACCATAGAGGGCTAACGATACCATAGAAGATCAGAATGGTAAAGACCACCACCATAGAGGGCTAACGATACCATAGAAGATCAGAATGGTAAAGACAACCACCACAGAGGGCTAACGATACCATAGAAGATCAGAATGGTAGTGGCCACCATCAAAGCGTTTTGAATATTAGGTCAATTGAAGTTCCCCTCTTGGATGGATTTTGCCTTAATAGTTCCATCTAACTAATAATAATAATTTACTAGTAAAATAATTGTTTCATTATTCACATACGCAAAGGCAAGGCTTAATGCTCCTGCTTCAGCACACAGCTGTGATGGTAAATGAGGTGTATGGATAGGTCTGAGGTGTGTGTTAAAGGTTTTGGATCAGTGCTGCAGTGTTGGCCCTCTCTTCCACCTGCAGGTACCAGTCTCTGAACCTCACCCACGTCCCAGAACACAGCGCCCCCATCTACGAGTTCCGGTGACCCCAGCCCCCTCGGCCTGCACCGCTGGCCCCATTCTTCACAGAACTGAAACAGAACCAAGACTGTCCGATTTCGCCCCCCCCCCATGCCTGCTTGGGCCAACGGACAAACAGATGGACAGACAGATGGGTGGACAGGAAGCTGAGCTGTCAGTGAGCAAAGCTACCAGCAGGTGGCAGTGTGGAGCAGATGTCTGGATTTTGGCTGCTTCCACATTCTCTTCACAGTTGCTCCTACCTTCAATTTTTTTACTTATCACTACATTCACCACTACCCACCCCCCCCCCCATCCCCCTCACACCCCCCCCCCCACCCCCCCAAAAAAAAACAGGATTTGGCATTCCTTCAGGGGAACGCAGACAGGAGGGATTCTGTACTTTTTTTAAAAAGCTTTTTAACGTGTTTTTTAACGATGGGAAGAGTGTATGTTGGCTGCTTCAGTTTTGCAGGTCAGCATGGTGGTCTCTGGTGGCCAAAACATTATTGAAGTTGTTTCTGAGCTGAGAGAGGAAGCAGCGATGGCATGGAGCAATGTGAGCTCTGTCCCTGGAAGGATGACGTGTGTAAAACAGAGTGAGAGGCTTACGGGAAGACCCACATGCTGTTTCTCTACACCTCTCTGGAAAAAAAGTCAATCTTTATTCTTTTTTTAAGTTTCCCATTGGACTCATCTCTCTATGCAACAGAAACCAGAGTAAACGAGGGTGAGGCTCACGTCAAGCCTGCAGTCACCACAACCCTGCCTGCACCTATCAGAGTATTTATTTAAGCTAAATATATATATATTATATATGTATACATAGTAATATACATACATAATATGTATATACGTATGTGTATGTATGTACAGATATAGATATATATGAAGATGAAAGGAAGTTTTTGTTTTTGATGTTGTATTGCAAACGCTTCCATAGCTTGACTTGTGGCATTAGTGTGCGGCTGGCAACCTGCAGCAAGTGTCCTGTAGAGGGCAGCAGCGAGGGGAGCCCATGGCTTCAGCTGCAGATAGACAGAGGCAATGCTAACATGGGGAGCAGAGCTGTGCAGGCTGTCATTAGACCTGCTGAGGCGGTTTCCATGGTGAAGTGGGCTCTGTGGCGTCGAGTCACGGAGGTAGACATCCTGGCAGAGTGGAAAACTGGCTGATTGAGAGAGATATTCCACAACTGCAGAGTATGTGGTTAAGAGCTGCAGTACATTGTCTGCACTGGTCACATTTCTCTGGTAATTGCCACTACATGACAGACAACATTTATGGGTGGGCCTTTGACAGGTTTTATTTTTCCTTTTGTCTTGCTCAGTATTTAAAGGAAACTCCAGTGGGATTTCCAAACAAATTGTATTATTAAAAATGGGACGGGTGGAATAAAGTTTTATTTGTTGGGGGGACGTGAGAACAAAACGAAACCCATCCTTCCAAGCTTTAGTTGAACCTTATGCCTTAAAAAAAAAAAATAAAATGTTGTACAAAGTAATGTTTTATGGACAATGAGAGTAAGTGAGCATTCTCATGAAAAACAAGAATAAAATCTAACACTGACCTGAGCTTGCCTCTTGGCTTTGATTTGTGTTCTTTAAGTTTTGTTCTTGAGTGTCCCAACTGCTCTTATCTGTATGCATTGCTGCCCTCCAGAAAAAAACGTTTCTGCACCTCATCACCCTGTGTCTGCGGAACAAGGGAGCTACTCTTTGCTGGCAGAGAAGCCATGGATCTCCAAAATGTGTCACACCGTACTGTCCATAATTATTTTGTTAAATTATTTTTCTATCCATGATACAATTGTAAATGTCACTCAGAAGCTAGGAGCAAATGTGCTGCTGGTACATCAAGGGGGTTCCTAAACTGAAGGGGATTAGATACCGATTTGGTTTAAGGAGACATACGTATGCAGGTTCTGCTTAGGGAGGGGTCTATAGTGTATTTAATGTCATGGTTCTTTCTGTGCTTTTTCCCTTGTACTTGTGTTTATTTTCAAGAATTGTCCATTGGTCCTCAGGACTCCTCATGAGTCTGAACAGCACAGGTTTATTTGATGTTAGCTATCACCTGCTGATGTATGATCCTCCACTTCCTGTCACCTGCTGCTGTATGATCCTCCACTTCCTGTCTTATGGAGTCTCAGCTTTCTGTTCTTCGAGCTTTTGTCAGTCTTGGGCTTTTGATTTTTCTCCTTCTGTTCACCCTTATCTTTTCCTTGCTCTTGTCTTTTCTAGAGAGCAATGAGACTAATAAAGTTAACCAGTTTAACCCCCCTCCATTTCCAGTGAGGGAGGGCCAGTTGTTGTGTCTTCACTGTGGACCTCCAGCCATAGCAGGTGCTGGCATTGGTGGGACTGCAGACCCTAGGCACAGGGCTCATTATGTATGAGCGTATGAGAGGACTGAGTGTCTTATCATTTCAGCAGTCGCTCTATGCTGATAAATATCAATTAGTTGCTGTTGTTTTATCATTAGAACAACAGCAATTATTTTGTCGTTTTATTATGTGAATTTTTGTGTAGAACTTTTAGTATGACGACCGTGAACCGGATGTACTTATGTTCGTGCGGCTGGTAAAACGGTAGGTGCGTTCCTCTGGACATGTAGAACAGTTTTTTTTTCAGTTTCGTCCCCTTAGGATGTTAGACCGATGCACTGATGTATTTTGGATTACATTGAGTGATTGAGTAAAATATATTGTCCATCTTAAACATGATAATCCTGGTTATTTTATGTTTAAATCCATTATTTTATGTATTTATTGAAAGTTGTGTGATTGTGTAGAGAACTCTTATTGTGATAATTGTGACCCGGAAATGCTTTTTTTGCTGGCGGAATTAGGTTGTTGATGTGGGCGAGTAGAGTGAAGTCAAAAGGTGTTATTTCCGAATGTCAGCCCACAATGTTGTAATTCTTTGCTGTATTTGTTTTCATAGTAACTGGTTATGGACTAATATAACAAGTACAAGCTGAAAAAGAGGCATTTGCGAGTGCAGTCATGTTCGGTCGGTCGCGGAGCTGGGTGGGAGGACAAGGCAAATCTAAAAGCATCCACTCTCTGGACCATTTAAAGTAAGTGTGACTGTGTATTTTATTTGTTTGTTTGGTTAGTTGGCTCGCCAGCTTTCTTGGCTACTTGACTTATGACACCCTCTCTACAGACAGGATATGTATGATTTTACCCAACAAGGCAAATGCTTATCCAAATGACAGCCTGCTGTCAGTATGTACAGGCCCGTTAAAGCATTTGGCTCCTGGTAAGCCAAGCTTCTACGCTTCCGCAATGCTCTCGTTTAGAACCACCATAGTCCATGGTTCACGGAGATTAGCTAGCTAGCTACCTAGCAGCCCCTTTACGTAATACTCGGCAGCGGGTTAGCTAGTAGGATAACCGTTGCGAAAAGCCAGTTAGGTGACGGTAAAGGAGAAAGCGTTTTAAATTTAGAACGCTGTGCATGAAGTCAAGCAATGCTACCTGCACTTCTAGCCAGCAAGTTAGCATGCAAAAAAGAAAGCCAGTTCGCATTTTTGTTGAAGTTGTTGCTCGGAATGTCCTTAGGAAACAATGGCATCTTATCATGATACAATTTGTCATCATATCTAGTTTGTTAATTAATGTCGTTTAGTGTAACATTGATATTGATATTTTCAAACCCGTTATTACTAGCTGGGCTAGCTGGCTGTGTTGTTGATAGACTCTCAGATTCAGCTTTTTTTGCTGAGGTAATGTTGTTGGAAGTTTGCAAGCAACCGACCTTTAACACAACATTTAAATGGCACACAACATAACGGTCTTTTAAAATCGTGCATAATGTTTTGCTAAAATGCCAGTCATAATTGTGATTAGCTAACACTTCAGCACAAATAAAAATGCAATTAGTAAACTTGTGAGTTTATATTAAACAAATGTCACGTAACTTATAATACAGAACTGGCACTGCAGAACACAACTGTATCCTAAGATGGTGTCGAATATGTAAATGCAGGAAACCTACTGGAGTTGTTTCAACAGGTTGTTACAGGTTTATGCAAAGCTGTTTAATCTTCTGAGTTAATATCAAGACTTTACCGATGAAAATGATACAATACGATCCTATTACACATATTAATGTGTTGTTCTTTTGTTCCCCACAAGGTACATGTATCATGTCTTAACGAAAAACACCACAGTAACCGACCATAACCGGAACCTGCTTGTGGAAACCATCCGTTCTATTACAGAGATCTTGATTTGGGGGGATCAAAATGACAGCTCCGTGTTCGAGTAAGTATGATCCTGTAAACCCATTTAGGCCACAGAGGGCGCTCACTGATTACGTAATTTGTCACACGTTCGTGTGAGGAGCAAAACTTTTAAACGAAAGTGGCATTGCTGTGTTGCTGGTTACTTTTTATATTAGCAGAGGAACATGTTTGTGATAACTCTGAATGTTACTCTGTCTGCACACTTCTTAACCTGAGTCAGAGGTAGTCTACATGTTCAAAAGTGCCTTCTCTCAACCTGTTCATGTTTATGGAAATACCTGGTGCCTTGAGCTGCTGCAAGCCAGAGCATGTGGGCATGTTCGGTCGGGCTGTAGATCCTGTTTTATTTTATGGAGCAGTTTGCTCATGTTGAATTTAAATAATCTTTTTTGACTTTTTGGTCATTACATATTCACGGCAGTTGCCAATGGCAGTGAAATTGATTTAACAGTGGTGTGATCACACCCCTTGCCTAAATAATTCAGTTTGTTTGGTCTGTGTACCACATACAGGACATACAGCAATGAACAAAGTGAATTTCTCTTTTCATTGCAGTATTGCTAAGCAGTGTTCCTCATTCCATAAGACCCCTTATTGACCCATTGATACGTGTAACCAGCCTGCCTTATGTACTCTGCGCATTAAAACTGCAAGAATAACCCTTGCAATACAAAGCAGTTGCACTTCTGTTTACATGTCTGAATAATGATATATACGTGTCTCTCATTATAACTAAGAAATTGCTCCAAATTGACCAGCCAGAATAAATTAAAGTTAAACATTATTTCAGAGCCAAGTTCATGATTGATTTGACTTGATTGATTTCAAAGGGAAGAGCCCTCTGTAGATCAGGTTATTGTTTGTTATATAGAGAGATATGTAAAATTGTGTGTGTGTTTGTTTGTGTGTAATTGCAGTGTAATCTCACTAATGTGTGTATGAAATGCCTGTTATATTGTTCCTCTGCAGCTTCTTCCTGGAGAAGAACATGTTTGCGTTTTTCCTCAACATTCTGCGACAGAAGTCTGGGCGCTATGTGTGTGTGCAGCTTCTACAGACACTCAACATTCTGTTCGAGAACATCAGCCACGAAACCTCCCTGTGTGAGTGCCTCACTCCGCAGTTACTATCTCACTGAATGTCCGGCAGGTTTTATTAACTGCATGTGTAGATCACAATCATATTCATATTCATGAGCAGCCATGTTATAGAGCCAGTGCTCTTCATCCTCTCTCAGTATTTCTGATCTGTTTCCCATTCACCAGAAAAAAATAACCATTTAAGGTGTCAGGCGTCTTTCATAATGTCATGGGCATACCCCAGTCTTCATCTAGAGGGGATAAGATAGCATGTAGTAGTAGAGGTTACGGTGTAGTATAAAGGAACTGGCCACTGTAGCTCAGAGGTTGCAGGTTCCAGTCCCAGTAGGGTGGGAAATACCTGTTGCTCTTCACCTGCTGCAGTAAATACCCAGCTGTGAAAATGGATGGTGTGTTTTAGCATGAGCTGTGTATGTCACTCTGGATAATGTGTCTAATATGTGCCTGAAATGGAAACACTACCTCTTCCCCTCTCAGATTACCTGCTCTCCAACAACCATGTCAATTCCATCATCGTCCACAAGTTTGACTTCTCTGATGAGGAGATCATGGCGTACTATATCTCCTTCCTGAAGACCCTCTCGCTGAAGCTAAACAATCACACGGTCCACTTCTTCTACAACGAGGTAAGGTGCTCTGGCAGACAGGCCCAAAGGCAGAGCATGTATAAGCTACAGCAAGTGTTATTACGGCGTCCTTACATTAGCGGTCCTGCAGGTGGCAATGTTGAGCTGATTCCCTTTCAGGCCAGTCAGAGCTGGGTTAAAATATGAAGGTATAGACACTGATATAGCATGATATAACAGTTATACTGCCTCAAAGCTCGGGATGAAAGCCTCCAGAAAACTCATTGAATGCAACTGTTAAAAAGTAGCTTGACATGTTGTGTATTGTTTAATTGTTTTGATGAATATACATGGACTCCCAGTTTTTGGATGAATTCATTCAGTGTTGAGCAGTGGCAGTGATGACATCACTGTCTAAACCTCATATTTCCAGCCTGGACTGAGCTCAGGAAATGAAATGTGATCTGTGTCTCAACTTTGTGCCCTTTTACCAAAGTTTAGATTGACATGAGCCAAGCCTGTGGGCCTGTGCTCGATCGGTCAGATCAATGTTGGGGTTTTGCGTCGTGTTTGGCTGGTTTTTCACTGATGCTCACGCTGTGGAATCGCCTTTTTATGTGTCTGAAGGCTGATTTTTATCTCTCTGTATTTTTGCATGCACATGCACGCCTTAAGCTGTAGGGGGTGCCACAACAGAAATGAACAGGGCAGTGCGTCCTCCTCCGGCTCTGACCCTGGAATGCTGAAGGCACACTTCCTGTGTCGACATGTCACCGTGCCAACGCTGAAGGCACACTTCCCGTGTCGACATGTCACCGTGCCAACACTGAAGGCACACTTCCTGTGTCGACATGTCACCGTCCCTTCGACCGCAGAGTTGCCCAAAGAAGCCATTTTCCGTCTCTGCCTCTGATATAGCACCTTTTCCTCTTGCCCCATAGATTTTCTGGTACATTCCGTTGGCTCCTGTGTATAGGGGGAAGCTATTGGTGTACTGTAAACGGTGGTCATGAGTAGCGGACGTAACTGCCTTCATTCTGCGGCACCACCGACCAATGAGGCGAGGAGTGGGCGTGGCATGTGGGGGCTGGGTTCGGTGGTGTCCAGAATGAAGTAGAGCTGGACAGCAGGATTCGCTCAAACAGAGATCTGATTGGCTGCAGGCAGCTGTGCAGTGTGTCCGTCTGTCTGTCCATGTTAGCCGACACCCTCCTGTACACTGCAGGACAGAGCAAGCTTACAGACAAGGCCCTCTGCTCTGCTATGGTCTGCATGCATGTTCTGTGTGCATGTCCCATTTCACACATCTCTGATTCCTATGAAATCTGCTGCAGCAGGAGCACTCTTTACCAGTGATGTACTGCAGAACCTAAACTGCAGCCATAGCTTCACATATTGTTGTGCTGGGTCTGCAGCCCCTTCTCTACTAATGAAATGAATTACAGTGATTGCCATGCTCTCCTCTTTGCTGGTCACACGCATCTATGTATGTGTTAATGTCTATAGAAAAACAACATTCAGGCCTCAGTAAATCATAGGGAATGTTTAAGGGTTAAAATTCAGAGAAAATAGGAAGTTGTGCCCCAGATTTCCAAAAGTCTGGTAGAGAAACTGATTTGTAGGTATATGACAATGTTCTATTGTATATACTTTATTTAAACTTGTCATCCTGTTCCACTCTTGAGTTATTTCCCCTCTCAGTACCTTCTAAATAAAATGAAAATGATTCATATATTTTTTAGTTACCACTAAATGAGAGCGTTTTTGCCCAGAGTAAATTGTGGGAGTAGATTTGGGAGGAGAAAGGTGAGAGGTGGCAGCAGCCTGCCTGTCTGTAAGGGGCCCCCCCTGCCCTGTCCGGCGGGCCCCGGAGCCCGGAGCCCTGTGTAAGTCCTGCTTCTCTCTCTCCCATGCTTCCAGCACACTAATGATTTTGCCCTGTACACGGAGGCCATTAAGTTTTTCAACCACCCAGAGAGCATGGTCAGAATCGCAGTCAGGACTATCACTCTCAATGTGTATAAAGGTGAGTTATAACCTGCCAGTGTACCTCACCACCTGCACTCGGCAGCCTTTCCCTCTCCTCTCTTCCTCTTTCCTCCCCTCCTCTTCCTCTCTTCTCTCTCCCTCTTTTATCTCCTCCTTTTCCTCTTTTCTCTATCCCTCTCTCGCGTCGTGGGTCGCCCTGAGTCAGTGCCAGCTTAGCGCTGGTCTGTATCTCTGGTGGATAACCTACAGGGTGGGCGCTGGGTGGGACGCTGTCGGGCAGCGGGGATTGGGTCCAGGTAAGGTAAACTCCACACCATTTACTCTGAAGCACTCTTCTACAGGCGAGGGGAACTCTGCCTGTCACTAATGTGGAAGAACTGACACATACAGCCACTGTCACATATCTAATACACACGCACTCACACACACACACACACACACACACACAAAAGTGCTAGGCTGCCCAAAAATAGTCTAGAAGATTCAAGTGTCAGTCATTTGTTTTACACTAAATAAGTCACACTCTTTGGCTTTGGTTACTGTTCATCATATTATAATTAAACTCAGTGCAAACGTCGAAATCAGAAAGCAGCACAGTTTCTTTCTGTCTGGACAAATCTGCAGTGTGGGGACTCCTGGTTGCTGGGAATTGGTTGATGGGACCAACAGTCTGTCGCTTCCTGTTTTTCCTCTCTTTCTCTGCATCTGTCTCTCCATCACTTCCTCTCTAGCCTCACTGAGTGTAGTGTTTATTTACAGGTGTGTTTGAGAAGTGTGTGTGTGCGTGTGTGTGCGTGTGTGTGCGTGCGTACGGTGTGCGGTGTGCGTTTACGTTTTGGCCATAACAGCGCTCCAGTAGAATGATGCTATCGTAGGCCGCTCAGCTCCTTAACCCGTATTAACCTGTATCTGTTCTTCCTCCCTCAATGGTGACTCCTGTGTACCATAATCCAGTGTCACGTAAGTTGGATCAGTTTTGAAAATTTTTCTATTTTTTCTCTCTCTGTTCGTTATTTTTTTGTGAATGGTACTGCATGCCTTTTGTGTTGATGCAGTCAGAAATATGGCCATGTGCTCACCAAACTTGAAAAGCATCCTGGCTGTGACAAACAGAGCACCCAAAATGCACTGCAAATTCCAAAAATTAACCCTCTAAAAAACCTGAGTAAATCTCTGGCCTCTTCAGTCCAGGTGGGCCACAGCGTCCGCTGGTTTTCAGTGTGTTTCGGCCTAAGTGCTGAACCTGGGTCCCTGATTGGCTGGAGAAATACCCCCCCCTCTCAGCCAGCCGTCCTTTTAAAACCAGCAGCCTTCGTAGCCCCACCCAGACTGGAGCTGATGCTGGTACCCCAGGGCGTGGCTGGCGTCCCGTTGGCATGGTGACGGGATGGCCCGGCTCCCTGGGTGTCTCTGAGAAAGGAAAGCAGGGGCGTTCGATTGAGATGCCTCAGGACCGGCTGCGTGGCCCCCCACTGGATCCACAGAGTCCCCACTGTAACCCTCCCACCTGTCCCTCCAGCCCTCAGAGACACTTACTCACCCTTACAAACACGCCGCCATGCTGCAGTTTGCCTGTCTCCTGTTCTCCTTTTCTTCCTTCCCATGGTGCCTTGTCCCCACACCCCCTCCCACCTCGCAGCCCCTCCCCCTAACCCAGGAATGCCCCCCCCTCCCCCCAGGTTGTACTCCCCCTTCTGCTACAGTCTGGCCTCGTCTCAGGGCTCGATTCAGTCCTCTCGTGTTGCAGTTCGCCTGCATGGAAGAATGTTTTTTTTTTTTTTTATTCGTTTTAAAGCCTGCATCACTTTTGCTGCTTCACACCTTTCCAGCATTAATTAATGTGCTGGTGGGACCCTTCAGTGTGCTGAAAGCAAAGTAACTGTCGAGGGTTTGTTAGCGAACCGCGGTGCGAGAGGACTGAACTGAGATTTGGCCACGTGCTTTTTAAGGTTGTGTCTCCTCTGTTGGCGGGGGGGGGGGGGGGGGGGGGGGGCTCTGTCTGTGTGCCACCCCCCAACACCCCGTGACTGTGTAACCGTGGTAACGCTCTCCCCACAGTGGATAACCAGCACATGCTACACTACATCCGTGACAAAACGGCCGTGCCCTACTTCTCCAACCTGGTGTGGTTCATCGGCAGCCACGTCATCGAGCTGGACAAGTGCGTGCAGACAGACGAAGAGTAAGCACGCTCTTAACCTGTGTGTCTATCTGTCTGCTTGTCTGTCTGTGTCTGTGAGCGCACGCGTTTGTGTATGCAAATGCCTGTGTACAGACGGAAGAAGAGTATGCATGCTTTTAACCTCTGTGTGTATGTGAAAAACATGCACTTTTCTTGAAGGTGCCATATTAGTGGTGCAATTCACACGCTGTCCACTAGGTGTTGGTATCGTACCATGTATGTCTGAACATCGACTTCTTCCCTTCAGGAAACAAAACACCATTGAAAATGTGTTTCTGATTAAAACTCAGGAATGTTGAATGTTCAAAAGTTCAGCAGAATTGTTCATTCTGAAAGTACAAATGCTTTTCACAGACAGATTTATGCTCAAGCAGTTCTACTGACAAAGCGAGAAGCACATGTAATTCAGTTCTGCGCACATATCTTCAAAAACATGTTTAAGTCAAAACATGTTAAATCTTCAACCAGCAGCTACAGCAGTCAACCTGCAGACACTACAGCCCTCTGGTAGCCTCTGGGTTCCCTTGAATTTATTCAGTTTGAAGCTCCAGCCCACAAACTGGTGCTTTTACTTTTCAAATGGAAGCAGAGATAAAAGTTCATGGCACTGCGCCAAAGCTGCGATATGTGCAAGAAAGTATGTTATGAGAAGCCTTGTGGGAAATCTTTTCCAGAGGAAGCCGTAAAATCTGCTTTTACAGTGGGATAACCCATGCTTCCACTGGCAGGTCACTGTTCAGACTGGGGTGGATTTTGCATGGTCACATTTTCAGACAGGGTGTGACACACAGACGAAAGACTGTCTGAAGTGGTACATAGTGGCGCCTCTGGTTTAATACCAGGTTCATTTGAGTGGTCAGTTCGTAACCCTGAGGTGTTGCGGTCACTCTCCCTCCACAGGCACCGGAACCGGGGAAAGCTTAGTGACCTGGTTGCTGAGCACCTGGACCACCTGCACTATCTAAACGACATTCTGATTATAAACTGCGAGTTCCTGAATGACGTGCTGACGGATCACCTACTGAACCGACTGTTCCTGCCGCTTTACGTGTACTCGCTGGTGGGACAGGAGCAGGTGAGCGGGCCGAGGGCACTGTGCTGCAGGCAGAGCGGCATTGAGAGGCTGGTAGTGCAGTGGAGCAGTTTGGGAGCCGCCCCTTCTCCTTACAGGCTGTAGGTGTTCCTGATATTCACACTCACCTGTTTGTCCTGAGGGAACACGGTGGAAAGTGTAATTTTTTCCAGTGTGTAACATCATCATCGAGTTTTTTCATTCCAGATTTGGACGGTATTTATTGTTGTTTCAGGATGAAGATCGTAAGATCAGCCCACAGGTGTCGCTGTACCTGCTGTCACAGGTAAGCAGAGACCCCACCCACCCACTCCCTGCCGCAGGTAAAACGTTTGGCTGCAGTGGATAGTATTGGGGCTTTTGTGGGAGTGTTTGTAGGGATGTTTTAGAGGCTGGAGCCGTTTGGTTTGGTGTATTGATGGGTGTGTGCTATCACTGTTCGGTACCATACCTGTTTCCTCTTCCTCTCCTCCCAGGTCTTCCTCATCATTCACTACCAGCCGCTGGTGAACTCTCTCGCTGACGTCATTCTGAACGGGGATCTGTCCGTGTTCTCAATGCAGACGGACCAGGATGCCCATAAGAGCTCAGTGAGTCCCCCCCACACCAAACACCAAAACTGCCCCCCTTCTCCGGGCTGGAGGGGCAGCAGCAAGCTCTGCCTTTTCCAGGCTGGAGGGGTTAGGGTTAGGGTTAGGGATAGGGTTAGGGTCCAGGCTGGAGGAGTCAGGGTTAGGGTCCAGGCTGGAGGGGTCAGGGTTAGGGTTAGGGCACTCTAGGCGTCTAGGCAAGGAAGCCATTTTGGCTCTTGAGTGTGTGCTGCTCCTGGCTTTATTTTGACAGCTGACTGAGGCAGGCAGCCATTTTGGCTCTTGAGTGTGCGCTGCTCCTCTCTTTATTGTGACTCTGCTGACTGAGGCGGGCAGCCATTTTGGCTCTTGAGTGCGCGCTGCTCCTGGCTTCATTGTGACTCTGCTGACTGAGGCCAGCTTCTCACTGGGAGCAGCTTCATTATGTTAGTGCTGGAGCGCCATGCTTTTACAAACTCTACACCCCGCAGCTCAAACCCTGTTTTTGCTCTGGTCTCTGCCCGCTCCACCAAACACTGTTTATTTATGAATTTTTTCTGCTTTCTTTTCTTGGTGCTGATTTCCTTTCAGCAGTTACTGTATTCACACTGTGGTGATACTGTATCACATCGCTTTCTGCCATGTGCGTGTCACTGTGCAATGGACTGAGAGACAGAGAGAGAGAGACAGACGGACAGAGAGAGAGAGACTGATAACAGCATCCTCCCTCTCTGCTCTGGAGATGGTGTGTGTGTGTGTGTGTGTGTGTGTGTGTGTGTGTGTGTGTGTGTGTGGGTGGGTGGGTGCGTGCGGTGTTGCAGGTCTGTGTAGCATGGCAGGTGTGTGGGGCGGGGCGGGTGTGTGGGGCGTGGCAGGTGTGTGCGGCGTGGCAGGTGTGTGTGGTGTAGTCTGATCCACTGCCTTTCACATGAGGCTGGCGGTGCTGGCACAGGTCATGTGACCAGGGCTGAAGTGTGATTGTTGCTCTGGAGATGGTGGGTGTAGCAGCATGGGGGGCTCTCAGTCGGGCGTGGCAGGTGTGTCTGATGCCGCTGCCATTGGGCAGGTGGTCAGAATGTGTCAGAGTTGCAGACAATGTGCTTGCATGTTAGAGTGTGTGTGTGTGTGTGTGTGTGTGGTGTTTATATAATTTGTGTGTGTGTGAGAGAAGTGTTTGTATAATTTGTGTGAGTGAGAGAGGTGTTTGTATAATTTGTGAATTTGTGTACGTGTGTGTATGTGTCAGAGAGGTGTTTGGATAAAGTATGTGTGTGTGCACGTGCACAGACCTGCACAGCAAAGAGAATAAGAGCAGCACTGCGTTTGGAGTCCTGCACACTGAACACATGGGGGTGGCCCTATGTTGCAGACACAGCGCAGCCCTCAGGTTCCAGCTGCAGGCCTTCACAATGCGCAGCATTATCAACATCACATGGAAAGCGTCTGCCCCCGTTGAGCCGTGGTTCTGGGGGCCGCTGGCAGATGAGGCCGCGTAGCCTGGCCCAGTCTGCGTCCTGAGGTTGACAGCTCGGAGAGTCTCTGACCCTATTCTCCTAAACATGGCCACGAATCCGCGCTCCACTTACAGATCTGCGGTGTAGGCGACAGTTCAGAGAAGAGTCCTGCACGTGACTTCGGCTCAGGTTTCCACTTCCTCCCAGCCTGGTGAGGGGGTCACGGCTCACTTCCTGTTGAGAGTGGCGGTGCGGTTTGTACCTGTTGTGAGTTTCACATCTCCTGCAGAAAACCTCGCCTCTCTTTCCTGTAAGGCCTTGAAAGCCAGCGCTGTTATCAGCTCATCTCTGCTGGTTACCAGCAAGCGCCCCCCCTCCCCTCCCAGAGACCAGAAACATTGCACCATACCCCTCAGCCCCCCCACCGCAGGTGAGAACTCTACGATGTGCAGGTGAGAAAGGGGACAGTCTTGGGTTGTAATGCTGAGAGCATCGTTGTCATGGTAACGGCCTCGGCAGCTCTTTGCGTGCAGTTTTTGACTGTTTGTGTTTTTTTTTTTTTTTTTTTTTTTTTTTTTTACGTGTCACGATTGAGGTTAGAGGCAAATCCAGCTGACACGAAACTGGGTTCACACATCAGATGCTTCTCAGAAGATGATGCTGTGTGTTTTTTATTGTTTAGCATGTCTTACGATGCCTGACACCCCCACCCATCCGGCCTACAGCAGGGGTACCCCGACCTCTGGCTGGCACGATTTCTCATTTGGTGGGTTGGGTTTGGGTGGTATAGAGCTCCAGTGCCTTGCAAATTTTGCTTTTATCTGCGTGTTTTTGAAAAGCTGAATGAGGAGCAAGCGTTGGAAATGAGCACGCACACTAATGTAGAATGATGTGCGAGTCTCTGCCCGTATCAAATTCTCATTACATACACGTCACTTGTGTGAGGAGGCTGTGGAAGGTTGTTTGTTGATGCAGAAATGGAAAGTTGCAGTCTCAGAATAAATATCTGCTGCAGGTGTGTGGGTTTGTGCAGCCTCCGGGGGTCTGCCCAGGTGGGCTGCCCGGGTGGGCTGCCCGGGTGTGCTGCACAGGTGTGCTGCAGTGATGCTCCTCGTCCAGAGCCTGGGCAGCAGAAGAGAGTCAGCTCTGACTCTGACTGTAGTGAGCCCTGCAGCTGTGTGTCTGAGCCCGAGCAGAGGCCTGTCCCTCAGCGGGGAACCCCAGGGCTGCTGTTGGTCAGCTGGGTGCCTGCAGAACCCCAGTGTTTCTTCACCTCGTTATCCCCGGTGACATAGCCAGTGTGTAATTTTTGGTGTGTCTGCAGTGTGGACAGAAGCGAGGAAAGGTCGCCACATGAGTCACATGATCTTGCCATGATCGCGTTTCTCATTTTCCCTTCAGTCCAATGCCAGCGTACGGCGATTCACCAAACCTGCCGAGAGCCTGGAGCGTTCGCTGGAGATCAACCGCCAGAGGGGGCGCAAGAGAGCGCAGAAACGGCCCAACTACAAGAACGTCGGGGAGGAGGAAGAGGAGGAGAAGGCTCCAGAGGAAGGTCCGGAGGACCCAGAGAAGGCCAAAGGTACAGAGGCTAGCCTGAAGGGCAGCCGGGCGTGCGGGGACACAGAAGGTGAGTGAACACAGATGAATGTCACCATGACCCCTCCCATCTCAGCCCCTGGCTCTGCCCACATCGCCACCATAGGACCCCGCCCGCAAAACTGGTGCCAAAGCAGTCCACAGAGGTCTCATTACACCAGGTCAGTGTGTATGTCGAGGTAAGCATTCAAGCAGTGAAGGTTAGGGAGCTGGGCTTGTAGCTCAGAGGTTACAGTGTAGTGTAATGGTTAGGGAGCTGGGCTTGTAGCTCAGAGGTTACAGTGTAGTATAATGGTTAGGGAGCTGGGCTTGTAGCTCAGAGGTTACAGTGTAGTATAATGGTTAGGGAGCTGGGCTTGTAGCTCAGAGGTTACAGTGTAGTGTAATGGTTAGGGAGCTGGGCTTGTAGCTCAGAGGTTACAGTGTAGTGTAATGGTTAGGGAGCTGGGCTTGTAGCTCAGAGGTTACAGTGTAGTGTAATGGTTAGGGAGCTGGGCTTGTAGCTCAGAGGTTACAGTGTAGTGTAATGGTTAGGGAGCTGGGCTTGTAGCTCAGAGGTTACAGTGTAGTGTAATGGTTAGGGAGCTGGGCTTGTAGCTCAGAGGTTACAGTGGAGTGTAATGGTTAGGGAGCTGGGCTTGTAGCTCAGAGGTTACAGTGTAGTGTAATGGTTAGGGAGCTGGGCTTGTAGCTCAGAGGTTACAGTGTAGTGTAATGGTTAGGGAGCTGGGCTTGTAGCTCAGAGGTTACAGTGTAGTGTAATGGTTAGGGAGCTGGGCTTGTAGACACCCAGAGCTGAGTGGTGTGAGATTTAATGCAGATGGCGAAGGGGGAAACCCGGGAGAGGGTTTAATTTGACATTCCAGGAGTTCAGGAGATGCATACCTGGAAAGGCTGTGAGCTTAATGTGTAACTGTGTGCCACTGATTATGCATTTTTGGGCAGAGTAGCTGGTGGCACTGGGAAAAGTCTTAACAGCAGTTTCTGTGTAGCAGTCCAAGCTTAAGTGCTAAATACAGAACCCTGACAGACGCCAGACAACTGATGTTTTACAGTCCAGCTTAGGAGTTCATGGAATATATATTTGTGTATGTATTTTACATAATTGCTGAGTGGTAACTTCGAGTGAACTTCCAAAGAATTTCAAGCTAACTGGTGAAAGATAAATAAGGAGTAAATGACTCTACGCATTGCCAAATAAGTTTTACTGAGAAAAAGGGGTCTGTGGAGGGAGAGTGAAGGAAGAGAAAGGGATGAATTGATGGAGAAGGGTTATGAAAGAGAGAGAGAGAGATGGAGGTGAGAGAGGGGTTGGTAGGAGGGTAGCATTTGGAGAGGACTATTGTGGCATAATAACTTAATGTGAGAGGAAGCGAGCTGTTAACACACACTGCCTCTTACAAAGGTCACCCCAGGCTCTTCTGAGAAACAGCACAAAACCCTAATCAGTAGAACTCAACGTCTAATCTAATCTAATCACGGCTCGCAGTTTATATCCCATTCAACAAAAGAAAAAGAAAACCCCAGCCTTTGAAGACAAACATCAAGGAAACTGTTTTAGGTGAATGTGACCAGCAGATGCCAGAAAGGCTGTTCACTTTACAGAAAATCACGAAAGATTCACTCGCTGCAGTGCTGAGTCTCTCCTGTAGCGCTGAGTGTGGCCTGTAGGGGGTAAAATAGTCGCAGGCTCTCTCCTGTAGCGCTGAGTGTGGCCTGTAGGGTGTAAAATAGTCGCAGGCTCTCTCCTGTAGTGCTGAGTGTGGCCTGTAGGGTGTAAAATAGTTACTTGATCCCGTGTAGTACTGAGTGTGGCCTGTAGGGTGTAAAATAGTCACTGGCTCTCTCCTGTAGTACTGAGTGTGGCCTGTAGGGTGTAAAATAGTCACTGGCTCTCTCCTGTAGTACTGAGTGTGGCCTGTAGGGTGTAAAATAGTCACTGGCTCTCTCCTGTAGTACTGAGTGTGGCCTGTAGGGTGTAAAATAGTCACTGGCTCTCTCCTGTAGTACTGAGTGTGGCCTGTAGGGTGTAAAATAGTCACTGGCTCTCTCCTGTAGTACTGAGTGTGGCCTGTAGGGTGTAAAATAGTCACTGGCTCTCTCCTGTAGTACTGAGTGTGGCCTGTAGGGTGTAAAATAGTCACTGGCTCTCTCCTGTAGTACTGAGTGTGGCCTGTAGGGGGTAAAATAGCCGCTGGCTCTTCACACTGACCTCGCCCAGGCCTCAGCAGGTTTAGATGCCTGCACTTGTATCCCAGCAGCCTCTGCGGCACATTGTCCCAGTTTTGCGACTGGGGAGCCGGGTTGTTTCCTGTTGTCTGTCCACTTACGCCATTATTACATGGTTTACCTGGTTCACATTCATTCTGTGCCCTCCACCTTAACGTCTGTCACCCCCCACCCACCTCAACGTCTGTCACCCCCCACCCACCTCACGTCTGTCACCCCCCACCCACCTTAACGTCTGTCACCCCCCC